>VBSM01000413.1:18864070-18878989 GCA_008086735.1 Cheirogaleus medius
TGGATGTCTGTGGACATGAGGCTAAATGGACAGGTAGAAATAGCACTGGATTTCTGGTTAAGAGATATATGTTCTGATTAAATCTCTGCCTGTAATTAATGTGACTTTGAGCAAGTTACATTCCTGCTATTGCCTCACTTTTCAAGTATTAGAAGTTGGGTTTTCTGGAGCAGGTGTACAGATGAGTTTGGGATTCACAATATTTCTTAGATATTAATTTTGGGGAAAAAAATTAGGAAGAAGTGAGATTGAAGAGAGGAAAAGTTGAAACCCAAAGTAGATTTGGGTTGCTTACAGACAAAGAACTTTAACTGTTACATCTACAGATATTACCCAAACTAATCTAAAATAACAATAATAAAATAGCAATAATGTACCATGAGTTGATTTCTGAGAGGAGGATGCTGAAAAAAACTAGTGTATCCATTTTATTCTTTTTAAGGAGGAGAGATCTTCTCCAAATATGTACAATTTCACATTGAAAAGGGGGTAATGGTTGGCGGTGTAAAATCCAAAGAAATTAATGAATAAGAGAAAGAAGAAAGCTAAATTGACAGGAAATGGTTTCAAATCATTATAAGAGAGAATTTTTTATCAAAAAGAACAGTCAAAAAAAGATCTAGGGAAGTAATTAGTTTTTCCCTTTAGTCCCTATAGGGAAAAATGGAGGAAAACAATGTCTTGCACAATATATTATGAGGATGGATCTCCCTTTAATTCTCCCATCACAGTATATTCCACCAGCAGTGTACAATTACTTGGCATGAACATTTTATTTGGAAGTGTATTTAAAGTAGACACCATTAATATCCCTTCAAAGACAAATGTTTATGATTCTCAGTGACCTTATAATAATAATAATTTACCTTTTCTATCAGCTCGAGTGGTGAGGAGCACTGGCTTGTCAAAATACGTGCCATAAAGTCAGGATACTGCCCAAGGAGCTTATAAGACAATGCTCTTTATCATCTTGATATAAGTCTTAACAAGACCTACAGCTAGACAGAAAAATACTGTCTTCTTATCCAGAAAAGTATGTTTCTAAAAGAACTCCTGGATATGAAAGAGAGAGTTGAAATCCACGACTAATTTCTTTGCTTTACTTTATGCTACTGCACTTTGAGAATGACTTCCAAATTGGCCATGGTGGATTTGGTCACTTTTCTAGGGGAATGATGTTGTAGAACTTTATAGCTTCACAGATATTTTACAAAATCAGACTGTAATTTACGTAAAATGAGATATAAAGCAAGAGCAAAGAAATATTTTAATGTGCTAATTTATTGTTCATGAAACTAAATATGACAGTTTTTATTGAGAAAATGTTTCAAGTTTAACCACCCCTTTCACACTAAATTTCATGTATCATATATTTGACTTTGACTGAAAAGTAAACACAGAGAAAGAAGTTTTTTTGGCATGAGAAACACAGTATAGAAAGAAGTAGACAAATTTACTTTATTTTATTAAAAGGACTTATTTCTGAGTATAAGCTAACACTTTTAAAAATTGAAACATAAATTTAAATAGTAATTTAAAAACATTTCTTAGCACTTACTGTATGCCAAGGACCATTTTAAGTACTTTACATATATTGAATCCCTTAATCACCACAGCAGCTCTGTGATATAGACAGTAATATCTTCTTTTCACAAAGGAGAAAACTGAGGAACCTAGGTACACTGTTCTTCTTGGACAAACCAGAAAACTGACGAATGTCTCTGAAGAACCAGTGGTAAAGGGAAATCCATCCATTGTGCAGACCTGGGAATAGTGTATTTTGCTATCTGTTTTAGATGGACAGAACAAGACCTAAAAAGATCACACCAAAAGTAAATAGCAGGACCAGGATTTGAAAACAGGAAGGGTCATCCAAAACCCAAGCATTTATCCTTTACCGCTATTTAACATGCATAGCTAATTCTAGCCAGATAGCTGCTTCCTCACTGGTGCCACATCCGCCATGTTTATTCCTGCCTCAACATTTTCTCATATTCCTTCAGTTGCCTGGTTTCTTGGAATATTCTTTTTCTTCCTTTAACTTATTTACCTCCATTCAGTGCCCAGCTCAATCCTAACTCCTTCACAGAGCTTTTTTTGACAACCGTAGCTAAGACTGAGTTTGCTCCTTTTCACTCTTAAAGCTCACAACGTTTGTATCACGCAATTTACTACTTAAAAAAAATCTTTGGAATACCCATTATTATTCCTATTTTATATGAAGTAAAAAACATTAAGACACATTAAGTTGCTTTCTCAAGGTTACATAGCTGATTAGGCAGAATGGGATTTAAGCACGAGACTTCTAAATTTAAATGGAGTTCTCTTTAACTCTTGTATTATTTTGTATTTTGATAGATTGGAAACTTGAGTGAGAAAACATCAGACCTGATACTTCTGTGTCTCCCCAAGTTCCCTACTATAATGCTTGATATAATAAATAAAATATATTATGAAAACAAGTATTTATTGAAAATTTACTCTGTGCCAAACTTTATATTTTTATTTAATGTAATTCCTTTAGCAGCACTATAAGGTAGGCACTATTATCACCTATGTTTTTCAAATGAGAAAACTTTCTTCAAGATATCATCAACAAGTGGAAATATAATGTATAGTTTTTAATTTTTTATTTATTTTTGCAATGCAGATTCATTTTTAATGTATATTTTTAAAAGTTCAATATTTATTTTTAGATTTTTATTAAGTAAGACACACAGGTATTTTATAATACTAAAAAGGATCTCGATAAACAACTATATGATTTGTGTCCTCTGTGACCAGAGCACTTTTTTGAACCTTTGATGTTATACCTGATGCTATTTCTATACTGCCTAAAGACCCATTGGTGAACATAGAGGAAACACATATGAGACATGTATATATGCATGACTTATTAGAGTATACATGTATTTAAATAGAATATACATACATATTTATATATCAGCAGGTATCTCTCCTGCCTCTCTCTAGTATATTTAGGGATATTTACAGAAATAAACAAACATATCAACACCAGTGCAGTAAAAATAGAGAATTTAAATAAATATGACAGGAGGCACAAATAATATGCATGAACAGGTGGCTTGGACTCCTTGTCTTAGTCAGTTTAGGCTGCTATAACAGAATACAATAAACTGAATAACTAAATAACAGAAAATTATTTCTCACAGTTTTGGAATCTGGGAAGTCCAAGATCAAGACAGCAGCAGACGTAGTGTTTGGCAGGGGCACTCTTCCTCATGTGCATGTGGCTATCTTCCCATTTCCTCCTCACATGGTACAGAGTAGAGAGAGGAAGAAAGCTCTCCGTTGTTTCTTATTAAGACACTAATCTCATTTAGGAGGGCTCCACCATTATGACCTAACTACCTCCAAAGGCCCACCTCCAAATACCATCACAATGTGGGTTAGGACTTCAACATATAAGTTTGGGGGAAATACATTCAGCCCATAACTCATTCAGTCCATACACTTGTACACCTTTTTGTTCTGCATTGAATTTTCTCCTCAGTCCAAACATATGACATCATAAGAAGTTCCTTAGGATTGATGGTTCTGCACTTTACTCTGACATCAACTGGAAATGGACTGCTACATAATTAAAATGCCAACCACAAATGTTGCTGAAAATCACTGGCAAAAGGCCATCCTCCAATTGGCAGAACTTGGAGTAGTATATTTTATTGGCTACTTTCTCGGGCTTAAGAGATACCCCAAAACAACGAGATATACATATTCATCAATAGTTGCTAACAGTTTGGTTTGGTGACCAGAGATGTAGTAAAAGTAGCATTGATAAATTGCTGACAAGGAGGAATGGAGAAGAGCTATGTAGTTGCACCTCTCAACATAAGCATAGAGTGTGAAGAATGATTATCAAAGACCATCACTACAGGAGACCTCCAGCAATGACGCAAACAAGAAAATGTGTTCTGTGAATGGCAGACTTTTGCCCAGTGAGCTACTATGCAAGATTAAATTTCCAAATTAGTTATCTCAATCAGAGATCTTCACCAATGTCAAGCTTTATTAAATAATTCCAAGGATACAGGCAGTCAAAAGACTCAGAAAAAGCAGAGAGAGATACCAAAGAAAGATGCTAAGTTCTGCCATCCTACATTAGATGTGCACCTTTCTCCAGAACAACAGATGAGGTCTCTACATGGGATTTGTGGGATCACCTAAAATAGTTGGTGCATTTAAATTATACAACACCTTCTTTCCATATCCCTGAGAGTGGCCTGGTGTCTAGGGAGCTATGCTGCAGGGACTGCGAGTTCTGTTTACTCCAGGTCACCTTTAGCCAAGAACTTCCTGCTCAGGGCATTTCAAATATAAAGTCCCTACCTACTAGCAAATATCATTAGTCTAACTTGCCAGAGATTTAATCAGAAAGAAGCTTAGATCAGGTCATGTGCCTTCCTTTCTTACCTTACGTGCATCTCCTAGGTAAAAAGAGTAAGTAGATCCTTCTGTCTTTTTACCCAGCCATCTAGGTACTTGCTCAGTGTGTTGAGGTACAATGTGGCCATGGTGGCAGAGCTGGCAGCTATGTTTTTTGGCTCTATTGTGTGAGCTTTCCCTTATCAAGACTGATCTGCCTACCATCGCTACTGAATGCCTAATGCTTTTTACAGTGGAAATCAATGCAAAGCCCTTAAATGGCACCTTTCCCAAGGGGGGTCAGCCAGTCACCTCGTTGCTCAGTGATTACACTAGACACTTTTCAACAGGGAGCAGACAAGGATTTGCCCTCATTGGAACATGATTGTTTTCTGGATATACATTTGCTTTTTGTGCCCCCAAATGCTTCTACTAGTACCAATAATTTTTATTTTATTTTCCTGCATTTTATTTCACATAATATTTCCTAGGGCAACTTATTTCACACCAAGAGAAAAGTGTCAATGGACTCATACTCATACTCATACTCATCTAGCTGTTTTCATGTGATCAATCATTGGAAAGCAGTTGGTCCCATAGGATGGTGGAATGGTCTATTGAAAACTTAATTATGGTGCAGTTTAGAGATTATGTCTTTTTAAAAAGTAAGATTTTATCCTATATAATAGAGATATTATATATTTAATATCTAATATTTTGAATCAGTGACCAATATATTATATCATTTATCCTATAGCCAGAATATATGGGTCTGGGAATTAAGGGGCAGAAATGGAGTAGCATCATTCACTATTTTACTTAATAATTCAGTGGAGAACTTTTGCTTTCTTTCCCACAACTTAGACTCAGCTGGTTTCAATTTCTTACTTACTAAGGGAAAAATGCTTTCACAAGAAGATACAATAATGGTTTTAGTGAATTATAAGTTGAAATTGCCATTTTGCCATTTTGTGCTTCTCTTGCCAATGAACCAACAGGCAGGTTATTGCACTGTCCTGATCTATCCTGATTACAAGTAGAAATTGGGTTACTACTATGAGTGGAAGCTGGAAGAATATGTCAGCAAGCCCAAAAGCTTATCTGGGATGCCTCCAAGTCCAACTGCAAAAGTTAATGGAAAATTTCAGCATGCTCTCAATAGCTATTTATATAGTAGTCTCTGCTCCCCAGATACCTCAGCCCAAGTTCCACAGTGCTCAGAGCCTCAGCGCCTAATGCCCCTCTCTGAATTTCAGAGGTACCAACATTATCTGATGTATTACTCAGGGTTCTGCAGAGAAATAGAACCACTAGGATATGTACACAGACACACCTTATTTTATTGCACTTCATTTTATTGTGTTTCACAAATATTGTGTTTTTTACAAATTGAAGATTTGTGGCAACCCTGTGTTGAGCAACTCTATCAGCATCATTTTTCCAACAGTATGTGCTCACTTCATGTCTCTGTGTCACATTTGGATAATTCTCACAATATTTCAAACTGTTTCATTATTATTATATCTCTTATGGTGATCTGTGATCAGTGATCTTTTATGTTCCTATTGTCACTGTTTTTGGGTACCATGAACCACAGCCATATAAGACAGCAAATTTAATAAATGTTGTGTGTGTTCTGACTTCTCCACTGACTGACCCTTCCCCTCTGTCTCCCTCTCCTCTGGCCTCCCTATTCCATAAGATATAAAAGTACTGAAATTAGGCAAATTAATAACCCTGAAATGGCCTCTAAGTGTTCAAGTGAAAGGAAAAGTTAGAAATGATTTGGCTTAGTGAGGAAGGCACATCAAAAGGCAAGATAGGCTGAAATCTAGGCCTTTTGTGCCAAACAGTTAGCCAAGTTGGGAATGCAAGGGAAAAGTACTTGAAGTAAATGAAAAGTGCTACTCCAGTGAACACATGAATGATAAGAAAGTGAAGCAGCCTTTTCCTGATATGCAGAAAGTTTTAATGGTCTGGTTAAAAGATAAACCAGCCACAACATTTCCTTAAGCCAAAGCCTAATCCAAAACAAGGCCCTAACTCTCTTTAATTTTGTGAAGGCTGAGAGAGGTGAAGAAGCTGTAGGAGAAAAGTTGGAAGCTAGCAGAGGTTGGTCCATGAGGCTGAGGGAAAAGAAGCCATCTTTATAACTTAAAAGTGCAAGGTGAAGCAGCAAGTGCTGATGAAGAAGCTGTAGCAAGTTATCCTGAAGATTCATCTAAGATGATTGAAGGTGGTTACACCAAATAACAGATTTTCAATGTAGGCAAAACAGCCTTGTGTTGGAAGAAGATGTCATGTTAAGACTTTCAAAGCTAGAGAGGAGAACTCAATGCCTGGCTTCAGAACTTCAAAGGACAGGCTGACTATCTTGTTAGGCATTGATGCAGCTGGTGACTTTAAGTTGAAGGCCAATAGAAAGTCTTATGGCCCTTAAGAATTGTGCTAAATCTGCTCTGCGTACTTTGTAAGGTTATAACTGCCATAGATAGTAATTCCTCTGATGGATCTGGGCAAAGTAAATTGAAATCCTTCTGGAAAAGGTTCACCATTCTAGATGCCATGAAGAACATTTGTGATTCCTGGGAAGAGATCAAAATATCAACATTAATAGGAGTTTGTAAGAGGTTGATTCCAACCCTAATAGATAACTTTGAAGGGTTCAGAATTTCACTTGAGGATATAATTGCAGATGTGGCGGAAGTAGGAAGAGAACTAGGATTAGAAGTAGAGCCTAAGGATGTGATTGAATTGCTGCCTTTCATGATAAAACTTATAAAGATACGGAGTTGCTTCTTATGGATGAGCATAAGAATCAAGATCAAATCTACTGGTGAGGATGCTGTGAATATTGTTGAAACAAAAACAAAGGATTTCAAATATTGTATTAATTCAGTCGATAAACCAGAGGCAGGATTTGAGAGGACTGACTCCGATTTTGAAAAATGTTCTATTGTGGGTAAAATGCTATCAAAATGGCATATCATGCTCTAGAGAAATCTTTTGTGAAAGGAAGATTTAATTGATGTGGCAAACCTCATTGTCTTATTTTAAGAAATTGCCACAGCCACTCCAATCTTCAGTCAGCAGCCGTCAACATGCAGGCACGTGCCTCTACTGGCAAGAAGATTATGACTCATTGAAAGTTCAGCTGATTATTAGCATTTTGTAACAGTAAGGTAATTTTAAATTAAGCTATGCACATTTATTTATATGTATATGCATATATAATGGTATTGTACTTACTAGACTACAATATAGTATAAACATAACTTTTAAATTCATTGGAAAACCCCGAATATTTTGCTCACTTTATTGTGATATTAGCTTTATATTGTCATGGTCTCTCCAAGATATGCCATTATATACAGAAAGAGATTTATTCTTTATCATCTGTGATGCTGTCATACAGTTTACCCACATATACTTAAATAAATGTGTTACCAATGAGATAATGACATATATCTGGATAGTATTAGAAGGTACCAGAGATGACATGAGTTTTGAGCAGTGTTCTGAAGAAGAGAAAAAAAAGTTTATTGGCAAAAAATAATCTGGATGAAATCCACTGAAAAAGATCGTTAGGTCGATCTAATCACTGTAACACCAAAGTTATTGCAGCAGAAAAGGATAAATATATATGATCATTTTAATATACATACAACTATACATAAAAAGTAGTAGCTAACATTCATTGATTTTTTTTACTTGTACAGGCACTACTTTAAGTGCTTTGCATATAATAATTCATTTAATCTTTACAATAATTCCGTAAGGCAGGTAATAATAATAATTATTATTATTCCCATTTTATAAATGAAAGACTTAGAAGGTTAAATAATTTGTTTGAATATGCACAGCAAGAAAGTGGTGACACTGAGGACTATACCTAGTAGTTGAATTTCAGAATTTCTATATCATAATTTTAAATATCAAGAGAGCTACATTTAAAAGAAATAAAATTATAATGCAAGTTTTATTTTAAAAATGTTCTACTTAAGCTCTTTCAAAAATATTTTCTTTTTCAGAATGATTAGAGCCTGTTTTCAATCTTACATGTGTTCCAGTTAGGACAATAAATTATGTGGTCTCCCTATTTAAAGGTTGCAAAGCTTCTTAAATAGAACCACATATAGTGCTCTTATATTTTTCCCTTTGTCTCATTGGTATCTTGAGAACAATTACTATAGTATATAAAATATTAGGACAATGCAATTTCAAATGTTATATTAAGGCAATAATATATCATAATTGTGTTACAGTGGAAAATTAAAAATACATAAAAGGAAATTAAAAAATTGAAATGCTTACATTAGACTTTTTCACTTTCCACATGTGCAATTTTCCTTGATTTTGTTACTTTATATATTGCTTTTTACATTCAGTCTTTATAATACTGACCTATAGATTAGATCAGAATTTTAAGGTTTTTGTTCAAAGGCTGCTGCAAACTCGATTGAAATGCCATTTATATCCAGAGTTTTCAGTCAAAAAAGAATATAGTAACTCACCTTTCTGAAGTTGCAAGAATGCAAGTTAGATTCCTTTAAGTCAATTAAGTTCTCTCCTACATTCATCATCTATAAAATGCAAGTCATAATACCAACTTTGTATAATTCTATGGTAGTTGGTAAATGCTAAAAAGACCCCTCGTTACCATACCTAGCTCCTCTTCGCTCTCAAATGCCTCATTGCCTGTCCTCCTGCACTGGGCATACTGTTTTATTTTATATTTTTGTTTTATCCTAGCCACTGGGAGGTTAGCATCTTAAAGCCAAAGGCACTATGTTTGGTTATTTTTTAAAAATCCACTAAAATGGTTGGCAAATAGATAACACTAAATACTTATGGTGGTAAAGAGCAAATCTACGATAAAATAATGAATGAATGAAGCTGATAAAGGCACCTTCCTTCAATTTTTTTTTTAACTATAGAGGATTACATAACAGAAATACATAAAAGTTCCTCAAGGGCTTGAACATCTAATTGAGACTTTTCTAACATGAGTAAACTATGTGTACTTAATTCAACATCAGAAACCTAATTCAGAAGTGGGCAATCATGAAAAGAAAGAGGAGAACTTAGACAACATATAAGAGAAAGAAAATGTACAACCTTCATTCCTCATTTATTATTATTCATTTGGAAGAGAACAAATTTTAAATCTTTGTATTGCACAGAAGCTCTTTGCTCATGAGTCTCTAGTTGCATGAGTGCACACATTCAATATTCAGAAAGAATGCTAATATAAAAATCTTTCACCTTAGACTCCTTATAAAACGGATACACGTTAACTGACAGATACATTTTAGATTTTACCAATAGTCCATAGGCGTTCTTCTATCTTTCTTTCTTGAGGGCAATTTCTATAGCATTTGTTTTAACTGTGAATAAAGTCCACTCTAAAATTATTTTGCAAGCTATTCAGCCAATGTGTTTCATTTTAGTGCTGGAAAAGTTATTTCTTGAACTCGTTATGATCATTTACAATGAAGTATCAGCATTATGAAATCATACATAAAAATCTCCTATTCACTTTGAAAATATAAAGGAAGCGTCTCTATGACTTAAAATTTGCATGACTTCATTGGTATAAAATAACTTCTTTCCTCTTTTATTCTCTCATGCAAGTGTTTATTGGCTGAATATTATATGCAAATTCCCACACTAAACTTTAGTTTCAATGAATGTAACTGGTTTTGCCAGTTCTTTACAATGATAATGCCAATAGCTTATTTATAACTGAAATTCCTCCAGCTGCAAGACTTGAATTATGAATATGGTAAGGTCTGTCTTATTTGTAGTCATCTGAAATATGAAATTTAACTGGCAGTTGGAACTGAAATAGTCTAAGAAGGGAACACTAATCACACCAAGTTTCATTGTCCCATTTTACATGTCAAAAGTGTGAAGCCTCATTATAAAAAAGAAAGGTAAGTCAAACATTTAAGTCTGTCTTAAATAAAACAAAATTGTGATAATATTTGAAATCTTTTTCACAATCCGAGATTTTTATCCAAATTTAGGGGTGATTGGCAATGTAACATTTTGATAGATTAAAATAGCATTGATTATGCCCCCAAATATTAAAAACGATTATTTTTAGTAGTATTTAGCTGTTCTATGCCACGTACATTCTATTCTAGAGTTTTGTCTCTTTTAATTTTGCTAGAACTCTCTGAATGATAATAAAGTTAGTCATCTCTTTTGGGAGACATACTTATAGAATGTCAGAAGTTTATCCTGATATCTGCCCAAATTTTGGGATATAAATGGCAAAATTTTTCTTTTTCTTTTAAAACTCCTTAACATACAAATGTATTAATCTCGGGCAAATGCAAATTAAATCTCACCTGCAATTCTATTACTACTACATACAGCAAAATATATAAAATTAAAAGAATACTGGTATAAATTTTGGTAAATATGTAGATCAACTGGAATTCTCATGAGGCAATATGGCAGTGTAAATTGATAAAACCATTTCCCGAACATGATGAGACAAAAGTACTAAAGCTTAATATATACATATAATCTTTCCCAGAAATTCCTTTTTTTTTTTTTTTGGTATGTGCCCAACAGAAAAAGGCACATATGTTCATTAAAAACATGTATAAGAATGCTCCTAGAAGTTTGATTAATCACATTCCTTAACCTGAAATAACTCAAATATTCATTAATAGTTGATAGATAATATAATATATTCATACGATGTAGAAATAAAAAAAAACTATAACTGCTTACAAAAATGTGAATGAATCTCATAAAATGTTAAGTGAAAGCAGCCATGCACTAAAATGAACATAATGTATGATTTGAATCCATTTCTCTGAAGTTAAAAAACAGACAAAACTAGCCAATAGCTATCTGAAATCAGAATAATGGTTACCTTTGTTGGTGGAAAGGGTATTAACTGGGTGTACTAGATTTTGTAATCTTTTTTTCTTTTGTACTAGAAAGAAAGAGAGGCAGTAGAGCAAAGTGATTAAGAGCATGGACTTTGGAGTGAACCATTCTAGGTCTGATATCTAGCTTTGGTACCTACTAGTTGTGTATCCTAGATTGGGTTGCTTATCCTCCCTACCCTCAGTTTCCTCATCTGAAATATTTATACCCGCCTCATGGTATTGTTAAAATGATCAAATGAGTTTATGTTTGCAAGGTCATAAGAAAAATTGTTGGCACTGTACACACTTTGTTAAGTAAAATAAATACACCAAATCTGGAAAGAAATTGGCTATGTAAAAGGGAAAATTGCCCACTGACTCATCACTGACACAGATTTTACCTTTGTTGCTATATACTTTTCTATCACTTTTCCTTATTCTGCACAACTTCCATGCCCACGAATCTGAATATATTATGCTACACTTATTGAAATATTTTGCCCACTATATATATATATACATATATATATATATATATATCTGCCTCTTTTCCTTAGTTTGTGCTTTCTCTCCCTTGTAAAGCTTGTTCTTCTCATCCTCACATGTCCAAAGTATGACCAGCGTTGAAGACTTAGCTCAAATGTTTTGACTTCTTTGATTACTCTGTAATAGAGGATCTTAACTTCTTCCTTCTCTGAAATTGTACAGCATGCTATGCTTTACAGCATGAAGTACTTTCCATCTTGTATCATAGCTTCTTGAATATAGGACTTCATCTCCTATACTGTAAGTCTAAAGAGGTATTGTGCAAACCTAGCTATACTCATGCATTAAGCACAATTATTTGCATAGATTAATGAATCCTCAATTTAAATACACTTTAACACAAAACACATTGTTTTGAAAAATCAGATATTCTACAAATATTTATTGACAGGACAAAATATTCATAATATAATGTTAAATGACATAAAACTATGAACAATATGATTCAAATGTAATAAAGTAAAATGTCTATCCATCTGTTTTTTTCTCTTATCTATCTATTTGTATCTGTGGCAAAAAGACTAAAAGGAAACTTCCTAGAAATTGACCGTATTTATGTCTGCATTTTAGGGGCAGGTGATTTTTTTTTTGATAAAATGCTTACAACTCTAGTATATCACCTTTATAATAATAAAAGCTTAATATTGCAGCACAAATGCTTATACTAAAATAAAATTACCTTAGCCTGGAAATATAAGAAATTCACTATCATCTTTGAAAAGTTTAACTTTAGATTAAATAGATTTAAATAGACTAAATCGATTTAATAAATTTACTTTCTGGCTTTCAGCATAATTATCTTAGGCTTACTGGGGTGAGATAGCATGTAAGATAGTGTCTTTCTCCCTTGATTATTCTAAGCATAATAATTAGTTTGTAATAAAACCTGGAATGCTCAGTTTGTAATTTTCAATAAGAAATCGTAAAAGAATTACTACATATTTCACATACAGAACTTTTAATTATAGGAAACAAAGTCTATTTTTAACTTGCTCTCAGCATGCAGAAAGCAAAGAGCATATAGAGAGAAATTAAGAAATACTTTTAGGGAGCAGAGAAAATGGTGATATTTATCTTTAGAATGTTTTTTAAATGACTCATTTTGAAAGCGGATTTCATAGCATTGCACAAGTAAAGGAATAATGAATAAATATTTTGATGATTTGAAGGGAAAGTACTTGTCATTTTAAGAAAGCAATTAGAAGTGAGTTCAAATGATCTTCCAAAATATATTGCCAAGGGATTACGTTAGATATAATCATCGTGTGAGGTTAAGCAACCCTGGCTCACCATTAGTGTGTTCTTCAAATACATATTTTAACACTTTTTCTCAGTAGGACTTTCTTCAAGCCCTGTGAGAAGTACACATGCTTGACATTTGTTTACTTATAGAACACCTTAATTCTTTGATATGGTTTCTTCTATCTTTATAGCTTTGCTTAGGTTAAAATTTCTTATGATTTACTTTGTTGAGTTGAATTTGACTTTATTGGTGACTGGGTTTTCTCTAAAATAGCTCTAAAAAGTTTATTGAAGAAAAATTATTCAATTTCTTATATATCTATTGAAAAAAATAACACCATAGTAATAAAACGGAAATAAGGGAGTTGTTTGTTCAGTGAGGAATATCTATTGAGGTGTGTCATTTTTCATTTAAGGGAGAATGAATTGCTCTTTGTGAGCTTGCTTTATTTAGCTGAAATATCTAACTAACGTGGCTATGAAAATACATTAGAGAGACACATTTGAAATTCAAATGATATAAAACAAACATCACTAATTCAACACCTAAGTAATCCAATTGCTCACAGAATTGTAAATTACAATAGCTGCGTGTGTGTAACAGATGGATGACTTAAATGTGCTCAACAATCTTTCTGAGTATTATGGGAAGCCCGATCGCCAGAAATGTTTTGGTAAAGTACAACAGGCCACTGTACCTCACAATACAATAGGCAAAGAAAACTTATTTTCTGTTTAGTACAGAAAATTGATCTAAAAGGAAAAGCCCAGTGTTGTTGTTGTTCTTTTTTTAAAGTGTAGGGGTACAAAATGCCTTTGCAAATTTTCAAAATTCCTGAGAATTTTTCCCAACTTTAAAATATATTAACTAACTTAGAATAATAAAAGAAACAACAATCACTTTTTTCCAAAAATTTAATCTTAGTTTTCCTGAGAACTAAACAGTTCTAATATATCATAAATTAGATGTATTTATTTTTTTCTTTATTATGGTATCACCTTTATGTCATTTTTCATTCAGCACAGCTGTAATAGTCTGAGAAAAAAATATACAACCCCTAAAGAATCCCTAAAATATGTTTGTATTATTTCTTATCTTACTAAAAATTATTTCATTGTATTACCTTTGGTCTCTTGCAGTTCTGAGTAATCATAGAAGGGTTCTAGTAATCATCAAATTGTTTACGAACATCAAAGTCCTTAATGGTTCTCCTTTTTCTTAGAATCTACCACACATTGCCTTTGGATTGAAGACAAAAATATAATATAAATATAAGCTTCTAGATTGACCTACTTTCTTTTGAGGTGATAATTTAAATCAGTCCTAACATAGGCTTATAAAAAGTATAACATCCTGATAGGGTTTTTAGTTTTATTTGTAGGCAAGATTAAACTTAAACAACTCCAAATGAATAGGGATATCTCCATTTCCAAACACATACATAGCTTTAGGGTAGCTGATAGTAAGTATTATATATTGTTTATGAACATTCCCATCAGGCTATGATTACGTCTCATTTAAGTTTCTTATCTGGAATTTTAAACTGATTTAGCCTTAATTTGCTCCCTTTTGAACCAAAGACATTTGATATCAGTTTCTTTGGAGAAAAGTGCTTTAATATAATTCAATTTGAATATGCTAAATCTTTCAAATTATATTTCTTTTCAAATTTTATATTATGAAAACTTTGTAAGTTTTATCTTGTAAATTGTAGCTAGTTTGGCTATAATTTTTGGGTTGAATCTTTTTCACTTTTTATAATTTTCTGTTTGTAAGGAGTTTTTTTTTCATTTTTAAAAATTTTTTATTTATTTTTTTTATTTCAGCATATTATGGGGGTACAAATATTAAGGT
>VBSM01000413.1:18879089-18988790 GCA_008086735.1 Cheirogaleus medius
TCCCTGATGATTAGAGATGTTGAGCATTTTTCCAGATGTTTGTTGGCCATTATTCTGTCTTCTTTTGAAAGATTTCTGTTCATGTCCTGTGCTCACTTTTTGATAGGGTTGTTTGATTTTTCCTTGCTGATTTTCCTGAGTTCTAAATAGATTCTAGATATCAGCCCTTTATCGGATGTGTAGCTTGTGAAAATTTTCTCTCATTCTGTGGCTTGTCTGTTTGCTCTCTTGACAGTTTCTTTGGCTGTGCAGAAGCTTTTAAATTTGATCAGGTCCCATTTATTTATTTTTGTTGCTGCTGTGATTGCCTTTGGGGTCTTCTTCATAAATTCTTTGCCTAGGCCAATGTCTGGAAGAGTATTTCCAACATTTTCCTCTAGAATTCTAATAGTTTCACATTTAAGGTTCAAGTCTGTTACCCAGCGTGAGTTTTTGTCTGCTTTGTCAAAGATTAGTCGGCTATATAAAGATGGTTTTATATCTAGGTTCTCTGTTCTGTTCCACTGGTCAATGTCCCTGTTCTTGTGCTAATCCCAAGCTGTTTTAATTACTATAGCCTTATAGTATAATTTGAAGTCTGGTAAATTGATACGTCCCATTTTGTTTTTATTGCTTAGGATTGATTTTGCTATATGGGGTCTTCTCTGGTTTTAACATTGTTCAGATTATGTTACTTAAGAATCTGTTATGTCTTGGAAATTCAACTATAAAACATAGGGACATGATTAATCCTTAAGATTTATTTTAGCAAGAAGATTCAATAACTGATTTCACTCAACATATTCCAAAATTTCAATCAAAATATGGAATTACAGCAAAAATGCCTCCCAGCTCCTGGCCCTTCTATCTCTGTGAGCACATCTTTGGCACCAGGACCACAGGCAGTGCAAATTGAGCTCAGAGTTAAGGATCATGAGAATACTGAAGTGCAGTGCATGGGCCCTCTGGGACTACACAGAGAGCAGAACATTGGAGCCATGGAAGCCTAGACTGGCAGGCTAGCTCCAGAGAGCTCATGCTTTATTGGGCACAACCCCACTCTTCAGGAATCTGTAAAGTCTAGAGTAATGATGGCAAAGTGAGATATGCTTTATAAGGCTAAGGGGAGATATGTCATTAGAGGTGAAAGGGCAGGGTAGAACCAATAGGGAAAATGACCAAGAAACTAGCATTAATGAATGGCAATACCAAGCCTAGCATCCCTTACTAACCAGGAGAGTTTTTATATAGATAATTCTTGCAAGAAGGTGAACAAACTCATGGGTATGTTGGTACTTAAACACAGATGGTGTTAAATTCATGTTTCTAGTTGGAATAGAGTGTTTTTGGTGAAATAGTCTGAGATCTTGACCTCAGACCATTTCTAACTATACCATCTACCATTTCATAATTGATCAGTGAGCCACAAAGTACTTCTGTCTTTTGAATACCATCTCTATGGCAGATCCTACATGAGGCATTTTACATGTGGTTATCTTATTTTGAATTAACTCTTCTAATAATCTTTCTGGGAAGCCTATAAAATATTACTTATTATCCTCATTTTAATGCAAAGAAATGCAATCAAGATTTAATTACTTATCAAGATCACACTCTAGTGATGGGGAGGAGCTGGCTTCGAGTTGGGTTGTGCTCTTTTTATTCATGAATAGGACATAGGACATATGCTTTCCTGTAGATGGCTAGATCTAATGTCACCCACTTACTATTAAAATGGGAAAATGCCACTAAAATAGAAGTGTCCTTAAGACATTAGTGCTGAAATCTGTTTGCTAGCCCAAGGGACTGTTAAAATATCTCTGGATAGTTTGAATCATTAAAACATTTTAGTAAGCTCCTTTGAAAAGTAATATATAGAGATAACAGAGTTCATGTCCCTATTGCATACAATTCATTAATGTGCACTTCATACTTGGGTTCAGTGATAGAACAAATGGAAATCATTTGAAATGCATCCTTTAACTTTTTTAAAATTGAGTTACCCTATTTGCAATTATAAATAATATATATTCATATTACACAAAAAGGGGAAAATATAGTAAAATATAGGGAAATAATATATATAAACTCTATAATTAAAGGCATTGTAATTTTTTTATCTTTGCTAATTATATAGGTATTTTTTTGGTTAATTTGTAATTTTCAATACAGTATTTCAAGTGTTTCATATTTCACTTCCTTTTGTGAATTATTTATTTGTACCCATTTTCCTATTGTGTATTAACCTTTTCCTTAATGAGAATAGTTACTCTTACCCTCCTTGAAGGACCTTTTCTCTTTTCCCAACAACTCTAACATCCTTCTCCAGTATTTTCGCAGAAGATTTTAAGCAAACCAAAAATGTTTTAACATTTGCTCTTCAAATGAAATCCAACTCATAATATTATTTGTAGTACCCCTCGAGATTCTTGCTCACAATCTTAAGAAGATATCAATATCTTCATGGATTGTGTATCAACATAGTTTCTTAAGTAAAAATGAAACAGTCTTTTGCTTTGTAAATGTTTATGACCTTGCCAAAGTATATCAAAGTTTAAGAGAAAACTATACAAACTCATATCAGAAACAACTTAATTTCTCATGAGTTCATACTACAGAAGAAAAAGAGTATGTATTAAGATCAAACAGTTATATATATATCCATACATAAATTCCACACAAATGGGAAAACATACATAAATTGACACAGAAACATTTTAATTTTTCTTACAAAATTTATCTTGAAAAAATAATGCATTTATTTTTTGCTCCTTACTGCTGATTTCTAACCAATTAATTCTCAACTAATCCACACATTAGCAAAAATGAACACACAACAAATAAATAAATAAATACATGAATAATAAGTAAAAATGACTCCAGGTATAAACATCTTAATAACATTGCCTGAAAGAAGAAAACATTGGACATATTTAAATGGACAAAAATACCCATAATTATGAAGTAAAATTGTATGTTGCCAAAATATACATTTTTCCCATCACTCAATCTTTACTGTCATATCTACTATAAAATCAGACAGGCTAGATTTCCATGATCAATGCTCTTTTTCACATTTTGGCCCCACTTCTTAATACCTTTTGAGTCCAGTGGAAATGCAGTCATATAATTCTCCATTTAACTTTGTGTGCCCTTAAAGTAGACCATAAAAAATAAACATAGTCAAGAGAATGTGGACACAAACCACAAGCTGGGAGAGAACATTTTCAAAACACATGTTAAGTAAAGGACTTGTATTAAAAAAAAAACAGAGAACTCTTAAAACTTAACATTAAGAAAATGAACAACCTGATTAAAAAACGGGCCAAAGACCTGAACGGACAGACATCTCACCAAAGAAGATGGCAGATGAGCCTAATGAAAAGATGCTCAACATTTTATGTCATTAGGGACTTGCAAATTAAAACAACAATAAGATCCTACTGCACATCTATTAGAATGGCCAAAATCTGGAACACTAATAACACCAAATGCTGGAGAGCATGTATAGCAACAGAAACTCTCATTCATTGCTGTTGGATTGCAAAATGATACATTGTTGGAAGACAAAATGGTACTGTGTTGGAAGACAATTTGACAGTTTCTTACAAAATAAATATACCTACCATACAACCCAGTAATTAAGCTTCTTGGTATTTGCCCAAAGGAGTTGAAAACTTATATCCAAACAAAAACTTGCACACAAATGTTTATAGCAGCTTTATTCATAATTGCTAAATAGAAATGAGCTATCAAGCCAAGAAAAGACATGGAAGAACCTTAAATGCATATTATTAAATGAAAGAAGGCAATCTGAATAGGCTGTATGATTCCAACTATATGACATTCTGGAAAAAGCAGAACTAGAGAGATGGTAAAAAGATCAGTAGTTGCCAGGGGTTGAGGGGGAGGGGATGAATAGACGGAGAATAGAGGAGTTTTAGGGCAGTGAAACCACTCTATATGATACTATAACGGTAGATGTATGCCATTATACATTTGTCAAAACCCATAGATGGCACAACACCAAGAGTCAGCCCTAATGTAATCTATGGACTTTGGTGATAATGATGTGTTGGTGTTTGTTCATCAGTTGTAACAAATGTATCACTCTAATGTGAGACTTGGGTAGTGGGGAAGGCTATGCATGTTTGGGGGCAAGGGGCATTTGGGAAATTTCTGTACCTTCCATTTGATTTTGCTGTGAATCTAAAACTACTGTATAAAGTCTGTTAAAATGCATATTAAGGCCGAGCGTGGTGGCTCATGCCTGTTAGCACTCTGGGAGGCCGAGGCGGGAGGATAGTTTGAGCCCTGGAGTTCGAGACCAGCCTGAGCAAGAGCAAGACCCAGTCTCTATTAAAAAAATAGAAAGAAACTAGCTGGACAACTAAATTATATATATATATATATATATGTATGTATAATTAGCCGGGCATGGTGGCGCATGCCTGTAGTCACAGCTACTTGGGAGGCTGAGGCAATAGGAGCTTGAGCCCAGGAGTTTGAGGTTGCTGTGAGCTAGGTTGAGTTCACAGCACTCTAGCTTGGGCAACAGAGTGAGGCTCTGTCTCAAAAAAAAAGGTATATTAAAAACAGGGAAATTACACGTAATGTCATTTGTCTGATAGTGCCATAGGGAAGTAGCTTACTAAGTGTTTGTTCCTCAGAGCCTAGTAAGATACTTTTTGTGACTCACGAGACCATCAGGAA
Organism: Cheirogaleus medius; assembly: GCA_008086735.1. NCBI lineage: Eukaryota > Metazoa > Chordata > Mammalia > Primates > Cheirogaleidae > Cheirogaleus > Cheirogaleus medius. The sequence goes on from VBSM01000413.1 coordinate 18,883,782, forward strand.
AGCAGAGATTATATCTCTAGCTACTTGGAGGCACATCTTCATAACTGCTTTTTCTTTTACTCCTTTCTGCTTGTACTCTTCTCTCATGTCCTCATATACCTGTGCACCTACTACCTGTCTCATCTCTAGATTCTGGCCTACCGTGGTTCTTAGAATGTCCTCTATAGTGCTAGAATAGGATAACTGCCAATTTTGGTGCCAGTTTGTATCACCCTGGTATCTAGGGGTGGGATAGAAAAGATTCCTGACTCTAGGACAAACATACTACAATCTGGAACAAATTGTGGTGATCTCTGTTTTGAAAGACTGAAGGAAACCCACACCAAATCACAAAAATGATTTCTGCTTTTTGTCTGCATTGGTCTAGCTCACAGGTCCATGTCCTGATACATGTATTTTCCAGAGACATGAGTCACCCTGCCTGACCCCTGGCATTTCAGTCAGGCTCCAAGCTCCATGCACTGACCTTCCTAAGGCAGTTTGCAACAGATTCAACTCAGATTCTTACTGACTTCAGTGGGAAGACCTAGCTGTCCCAATGGCAGGGTAAATTAATTTCTATCCTTCATAAACCACCCAACTTGGTACCAGAGTTAAATTCTCAATATTCAGATTCTTAAAAGGGAAGGTTTTGGGGTCAAGCCACTAGGCAGGTGGGATATCAAGTAAAGGTCTTATATGCTAGAGAAGTAGTCACCAACCCTTCTGGCACCCGGGACCAGTGTCATGGAAGACAATTTTTCCACGGACCGGGTTTGGGGGTGATGATTCAAGCACATTACTTTTATTGTGCTGTCAAACTTCTCTGCTAATGATAATCTGAATTTGCAGCCACTCCCCAGCCGAGCATCACTGTCTCAGCTCCACCTTAGATCATCAGGCATTAGATTCACACGAGGAGCATGCAAGCTAGATCCCTCACATGTGCAGTCTACAGTGGAGTTCGTGCTCCTATGAGAATCTAATGCCACTGCTGATCTGACAGGAGGTGGAACTTATGCAGTGATGCAAGCACTGGGTAGCTGCTGTAAATACAGATGAAGCTTCGCTGCATCGCCTGCGGCTCACCTCCTGCTGTGCGGCCAGTTCCTAAAGGGACGTGGACCAACCATGGCCCAGGTGTTGTGGCCTGCAGTGCTAGAGGACAGCAAGTTCTCAGAGCCAGACCAACATTGACCTATCCTACCTACCTGACTATTTAGGGGTCCCACAAGTGTTCTAACAACAATCCCCATTTCCATAAATATGGTTCAATAAAACACTGATTCATTCTTTATTAATAGACTCTATTAGAATAGTTTCAGATGTATAGAGTTGATCAGATGATACAGAGGATGGTCATGTAACATCCCCCTACACACACATAGCTTTCCCCACTATTAAAATCTGACATTAATATGATACATTTGGGACAAGTAATGAAGACTATATTGATATATTACTTTGAAAGTCCATGGTTTATTCATATTTTTTTAGTTTTTACCTAAAGCCCTTTTTCTGTTTCAGGACCCCATCCAGGTCAGGGTAAGATGGTAATATTACATTTAGTTGTCACATCTTTGGCTCCTCTTGATTGTGATAATTTCTTGGGGTTTCTCAGTCTTCCATGATCTTGACAATTTTTAAGAATACTGGTAGGATAGCCCGCTATTGGAGTTTTCAATCTTTTTCTGATGATTAAGTTGGAGGAAGATCACAGAGGCAAAGTAAAGTCCCTCATCACATCATATCAAGGGAGCCTCTATGTGTCTCTCTCTTTCTTTCTGTTTTTGGATTTCAAAACAACCTAAGAATTTTCTTGATTTTTATTTTTCTTCTCCACCCCTTTCTAATCTTGCTCTCTCACATTCTAATCTCTGCATTAAGAACAAAATATCCTTCTTTTCTTTAAATAAAACAAGGTATGTTCCTGTTTAAAACCCCCAAAATACATTCCACTACTTTCACAATAAAATATCCAAAGGCTTCATCTCGGTTTGTGATGCCCTGCAGCGACCCAGCCCCTGTTTATCTCTCCAGCCTTATTTTGCCTACTCTGCCTGCCCCACTATGCCACAGCCATGCTGGTCCCAAAACACACCAGCTCAGAATATTCAATATAGTTATTATGCAACAATAGGGGAAGGAATCACTAATAATAGCTAGTGTACATTTGATCTCCAAATAATATAAAAACCTACTGGGAATGATATGAAAGAAGCTGTGAAGCAGAACTGGAGACTGAACGAAACATATTGAGATCTGTCTATTAATACATTTATTACCCATCAGCTTCACCTTATTAATTTTCTGTTCTCCCCCCCGCCAAAGTTTTGGGATGTTCTTATCTACCAGTTTTCTACATAAGCTTTAGACATTTATCAGTTTCTCAAAGAAAAAACAAACAAACACTACTAGTATTTTGATTGGAACTACACCATATTGTAAAATAATTTGGAGATATTTGACATTTTTCACTGTACTTGCCAGAATGTTATCTATTTAATTTTCCTACTCAAAAACCCAGCAGTGTGATTTATCTAATTTAGTTTTATTGTTTTTTAAAAAACAAAAAGTTTCTCTTTTTAATTTATTAATTTTGCTCTCGATCTTTAATCTTTCCTTTCTCATATCTTGGTAGGCTTGTTCCTAGTTTCTTGAAATGAATATTTTATGATATTTATTCTTATACATTTTAAAATGAAAATCTTTTAAGAAGATGAATTTGCCTTTAAATATAGCTTGATAACATCCCTTAAGTTTTATTTGTAGTTTTCCAATGTCATAATTTTCTAAATAATGTGTATTAAGTTTTGCTTCCTCTTTAACCAAAAATTTTTAAACAAAAAGTCTTTTAAATTTAATATAAACTTCTACTTTTTATTTTATTGTCAACAATATTGTACCTGTATAATTTCTGATTTAGAGAATATTTTCAGAAATTCTTTCTGGTTTAATATCTGAGTTATTTTTGTAAACATTTGGAATGTGCTTGAAATGTACTCTTTATGAGGTGCAAAGCTCAATTTTATATTAATTTAATCATTATAATATTCATTAACTGTATTGTTTTCACTTTCTGTTTTTAGTTTTTCCAATGTTGAAAAAACAGTCTTGTTTTACATTTCATCCCCTAACAATTATGTATTTGTAAATATCTTCTTTTATTACCTATAGTTTTACTGCACATATATATATTTAATAGTAGGTAGGAAGAGAACTAAAGTTTTATGACTATTTACAAGCATCTCTTCTCTCACATACATTGTTTTCTGAAAACATTTGTAAAAGTCAAGCAACTTCCTTCTTATTTTCAAAACTCTTTGCTTATAGTAGGGCAAAGTTCATGGGAAAAGTCTATTTTTTCAAAGGTTTATCATGATTATATTTATCTTTAAAAAGTGATTGTTGCTTTCATGAAATGGTATTTTAATAAGAATTTTATTAGAATTTCAATAAAAGAAAGAAAATTAGTTCATATTTAAGGAACAATTCAGATGGTCTTTAAGGAGGCTGTAATTGACTTTTTCATAAATTTTGATACTATTCTCTTCTAAATGGATAAAGAACCAAAATTTTTCCACATGCTGTCTAAATTTTGTAAAGCTTGAATAATAACTGTCAAAAAAGATCATTTATTTCTATGCATGCACAAAGAACAAATCAAAGAATGGAGATCCCTCTGCTGCCAGCTCCCTGATATCCCGATATGACTCAACCTCACATCTGCTGTGTAGCCTGCCCCCCTCGCTGTGTGGATGGTAATGACACATATAATTCAGGACAGGATGAAAGCCAAAAGTCTAATCAATTAACATTTATTAATGTCTAAGATATACTGGGCTTGTGCACATAGTCTGTGACGACAGTTACAATGAGTGACAGTAATTAATGTCAGAATGAAGAACACAGAGCACTGGTGTCTGGAGAGCAGTAGAACTGGTGATATGATGGTCTGAAGTGTCTGATGACAAGTATGGCCATCCAGGGTGAAACCCAGTCTCTTCTCAGTTGTCTTCCTCTTTATCAAAAACATATTGGACATTGGTCAGCAAGTTGCACAGGCTTAAATACTGTAGTGTTTATTGCAAATTGTGGATGAGGGCAAGGAATTTCCTGACACTTTCTCATTAGTAATGTAAGATTCCACAGAGGTAGTGGGATTTCAAGCCCTGTACATAAAAATAGAAAGTCTCTTTGATAAAGGAAGAGGGCTCTAGACATTAAAATGTAGCACCAAAGAAGATTGCTAGCATTTTTACAATAGGATCCCAGAGAAGGCTATTCTGAGTATAATATTAAGGCTCAGTGCATTTTGTTACACATTAAAACAGAAGTAAATCCTTCTTTGAGGGCACAGAACATTAATCAAAATCTCTATAATCATAAAAAATAAAGAATTGAACATCATGCCCTCAAGCAAATGTTGAAGATCATATTAGTGTGTATTCACACAAAATATAGAACCATAAAGGGGCTTTTAGCCCTGTGATGCACTTGGACTAATTAGGGAGAATAAAATAAGTAATAAGACCTGCTGTTTTTCTATATTTTTAAAAATAATTTTAAAAGCCTTACTCTCTAAAGGTCTCAAAAATCTCTTCAGATACTATTTATCAACAGGTTGATTTCTACCAAGAAAACTTGCATTTGATTTCAAATCATAATACAACATTTTAAATTTCACAATGTATTATTTATCTAGGACAAGCTTTTCTGTGGCTTGTTTTAAATTAACATGTGACTTGCTTTATAAGAATGTATCCTTCAATTTACAAAGTTCTTCATATTTGTCAAAGTAGCTTTCTTTTGTGTGAAATTTTGCATAGTAACTTCCTAAATAATTTTCTCTTATCCTTACAGTATTACATTTTAGTTTCCATGGTTTTTAGACTCAAGTTAGTGCCACTAGACAATCTTGAAAATACCACTCTTATACTGCCAGGCTATTTGATTGCTTTGTTTGTTCTGCTTTGCTTATTCCACTATAATAAACAAGAAGAATGAATGTTAACTGTCTTAATGATCAATGTGGATCAGGACATAACAGAGTGGAAGCCAGCAAATGGTTAACAGCCAGGAAAATAGTAAAAACAATCAAACCAGCCATGCTTAAATCCAACTCAAAAGCCAGCTCTTGTGGAATTCAAGGATAATTTCTTATATGCAAATGTCTTTTCCCACCCATATCTGTCTTTAAAGGCAATCCCAAATGTCATTTCCATCCCCTTTCCTAGGAGTTAACTAGAGTATTCTGAATAAATCTATATTTAAAAATTGTTGGCTCTTCAAGGAGTAATTATATAACACTTCTTTCTTCATTTCTTTGGTTCAGATCCAAATGGTAGGCACTTCTTTGTCTGCCAGTATCTATTCTTCCCTTGTCCTTCAGTAAGAGAAGCTTAAAATCTTAGCTGGGCACAAGATAATGATTACATTGTCCAGGCCCCTCTCAGGAACTAAGTGTGGTTAGTGTCTAAATTCTGCCAATGGTTGTGTAAGCAAATATGCTTACACAACAAGGGAACCCACATTTCTCTCCCATGTTTTCTTCCTGCTGGCTGGAATACAGATGTCACGGCTAGAGCTGAAACACGGAAAGAATTTACCTGTCTTCCTGAGGACTCTCAGGTGCTGGTCGACCTGCTGTAGACTAAGGATTTCTTTTCTTCTGAGTGAAGAAATAGCTCTCTTAATTCAACCACTCTGTATTAGTTTGGTAGGGCTGCCATAAAACAGTACCATGGACCAGGTGACTTAAATAATGTAACTTTATTTTCTCACAGTTCTGGAGGCTACAAGTCTGAGATCCAGGTCTCAGTATCAGCAGAGTTAATTTATTCTGAGCCCTCTCTCCGTGGCTTGTCTTCTCTTTTCATCTTCATGTGGTCTTTCCTCTGTGCAGACCTGTGTCCAAATCTCTTCCTCTTATGAGGTTACCTGTCATTATTGTATTAAGGCCCACCCATATGACCTCATTTTTAACCTTTATTATCTTTTTAAAAGCCCCGTCTCCAAATACAGTCATATTCTGAAGTATTAGGTGTTAGAACTTCATCATAAGAATTTTGGAATGATGCAATTCGGCCAAATACATTTTTTTTATTTGTAACCAAATATATTCCTAACTGATGCAAAATAGGGGATACTCAACTGCTGCAATTACTGGTCAAAGGAGGATCATTAGATGACCCAGCTGAGATGTGTGTATACCTTAGGCTTCCTAGAACTTTTCTCTTCAGTAATGCCGACTTTCCACCTAGACTTGGGCACAAATCTCCCCTGTGATAGGAAAAATTTGTTCTACTAAGGTTATTATTGCAGGGCAGAGAGCAGAACAGAAAATATGCTTCCCGTGTTCCAAGAATGACATCAAAACTGGCAGGTGCTAAACCATATGGGTGCAGTTTCTTCTCTCAAACCCACCAATCAAGTTACTTAGTCTCCCCATTCTCTGAAGATGAGTAGTAAAGAGAGATGGAAAAACAAGTATAATCTACTTAAAAATTCTCTACATGGAACCGTAAAGCAGGGGGAAATGATATTCTCCCCAGTACTAATACTGAAAAAAACTACTTTTCCTTTGCCTGTTATTACTGATATTTGTTCATATTATTGTGCATTTAGGTTTCTTTTAAAAACTGATGACTTATTGTAAGTCAGAAGTCTTGAGTACATAGCATATAAATTTACCAAAGTTATTATTAAGTACTCAAATTGTCCCTGTAGGAGAGACTTTTCACCAGGCACTTTGGGAAACTTAGTAAAAGTAGGAACATCTGAGATGTTATATTATAGGAGTAGGTCACAATGCACAGGGAGAACATACCTTTCCGAAGATATGGAAGCCTCTTGGAAATGATGTGCTCTCAGGATTAAGTTTATTTGTTGCCATAGATCTTTCCTTGGCAAACTATGGCCTATGTGCCTAAGCTAGCTTTCTGCCATTTTTTGCAAATAGTTTTAGTGGAATACATTGTTTATGTAATGTCTATGGTTTGTTTTTTCTAAAACAAAGTTGAGTCATTATGAAATAAATTATACTGCCCACAAGGCCTAAAATGTTTATGTTATAGTCATATATAATTTAGTTATTCATGGAAAATTTGGATGGCTTAGTTCAGATATAAACTAGTGAATTCCACATTTACTCAAAAATTAAGGGCTTGGTCCTTATGCATAAAATGTTTTGCTATGCTTAGAAAATTGTAAGCTATCCCCTCATGTAGACTAAGAATCAGTGTTCTAGTTGAGATACAATTAGATAATTTTGTTTCTTGTGCACTCTAATGAGAAAAATATGTTGATTTTGTAAAAAAAAGTTATTTATCAAGATAGTTAATGAAATATTTTCTCAGTGTACTGATTGTTTAGGATAATTATTCACTAATATATCTCAGTTTCATGCATATCACATATAAGCTAACTCTCTGATATCTGTCTTTTAAATATACTTATAACCTTATTATTTTCTAGTGTGGGATAAAAACACTCTGAAGTAACTTTTCCTGGATTATCCAATTTTATTTTATATGAAATTAAAGTTCTATAATTCCTCAAATCTATTTAGAGTTCGGTTAATAGTATAATGTATTAGATTATGGAAGGTAAGCTTTTATTGTTAGCTCAGAAATATGAATAAAACTTCTGATTGCTGCTTAATGAAAGAAAAATGAGATTTAATGTTATGCTATAAAGCATATTTCTCCCAACAGACTATTGAACCCCATATAGAGGGCAAACATTTTTAATTACAGACATAGTAGTCTTTCTCTTTCCCTTGAAAATATTTTGTAGCATTACATGATAATTATAATATGAGTATGGATTAAACACGATTGTGTCATTTATATTTACCACAGTAGGATACAACTTATGGGCTTGCAATGACACAAATGCTTATGTTTTTGCATATAAAAGATAATGTTAAGCCTCTGAAATCAGAATCCTGGAGTGCCATAAGAGTTTATTATCATCTTACATTCAAATGCTTACTCTTTCTATTACTGCTAGTGGTTTTCCATAGTAACCACTACCTGAACACAATTTAATTACATTCATTATTCAGCAATTTAAATTAAATTAAGTTAATCCAAGATGGGCTGTTTAAAGAATATTATTCTGCAGTATACCAATTAACACTTACTAAAAATAATTTTTAAGCTGAGAAGTCCACAAGAAACTATATTACTGGGAAAAAATTTTAATGTTACAAAGGAGAAAATAATGAAGTGTGTTATTGAATTTCTTTTTCTAATATTATATTTTAGAAGAATGAGATAAACTTTATTTATCCACTGGTTTTATATTACTTATTTTCCTATAGGCAGTTACATCTTTATTTATCATATGTTAATAAAGCTATTTAAGAAAAAATAAGAGTATAGCCTTTAAATCTATTAATTTTACCTTTAGGATTATAAATACAAAGATTCTATAGAAGGATGACCATCATAGATAGTTCATAATAATAAAAAAATGCCTTTTTGTTTGCTTGGGATCTTGATTTTATTACTGAAAATCCTATATTCTGATAACCCTTTTGGTCACTAGTAGATACTATTGAGACAGATCGTTTATTATCCATGTATCCAGTCTTGCCAATTTAAACTACTGAATTATTGTGTTAAATACACCTGGCTGGAATCCAAACATTTCTGGATGATGATCCAATCTTAACTTCTAGTATTTAGTTTGGTGGTGAGAAGATGCTCACAAGATTACTTTTTGACCCTCAGCCTAGACTTCAGCACTCACTACTAGTTCTCTAATCCACTAGATTTATATCTGGTTGCCTTGTTGGATGAATTCCCCATTCTGGGTAAGTGAAATCCATTGGTTTCTCCTTAAAGAACTTCTTGGTTTTGACCCTTGAGTTTTAGCACATTGAACTCCATCTTCCCAGAACTTCCATCATCTAATTTACATTTTTTTAAACTTTATTCTCTCCAAGACAGATACATCTAATTTATATTTTTAACATCTTTCAAAATCTAGCACAAATCTGCCCACCTACAGGATATATCTACATGGACCACAACTCATTTTACCCCATTCAGCATTTAATGAACTGGGAATTTTATTGATATGGTCTCTATGAAAGTATATTTTAGTGTTTAATGTATTCTTCACTGGCTTGTAAGTTTCTAGTTCTGAAAATATGAATCAGCATAATATCTCCTCTCTCTCTCTCTCTCTCTCTCTCTCTCTCAATGTTACCAGAGTACTTTTAAGTAATACATGAAGCAAACATCTTGCATGGTTAGTATTATTGACTGAAACCTAGTATGTATAGCAAGATGAACTTTCATTTTGATTTATGCAGAAGGTGATTGCAGATTTTCATACTAGCTGCTAATTAAAATCTTTTGTGTGGGTAGGTTGTAGGTAGAGCTTTAACTTTCTTCATCTTGATATGGCCAATCTATATTGCTAAATTAATCCTAGGAGATGAGCCACCATGCTGAGTGTATTCTCATACACATGACAAGTACAGACATTAGCTTATAGTGTATTTGGCTAAGTGTCTTGAGAGAAGTGTGTTATGTGTAGTCAATTGAGTTGAGTGTTTCAGAGGGATGCAACAATATATTCCAACACCAACCTCCAGGTTCCTTGTCTTATTCTCAAGCTACCTTATTTCTATGGGTGTTGGAATATAATGGGTGAATAATGTGCTAGGATCTCTTGAATGAGCTTTCCACATGTATCATCCTGAATTAATAAACCTCAGTGAAGTTATAAAGGAGTCAGGTTTTCTTAGTAATTGACATGGCTCAGTTTGATTTAGTGTTTAAATAGGAGAAATGAATCACAATGAACAGGGCAGACTGACCATATCAAATAAGAAATTATAGTTTTCAATTCAATGTAGCCAGTTTACTCATCTAAAATTTGTTTCATCATGCACCATTATTATCTTACTTGATTACAAATGCAATCTATAAGTTAAGATTATTGCAGAATGTTCTGATCTAAAAACTCTGTGCAAATATGTGGCTGTTTGGTTTAGAATGACATTTTTTTATTCTATTATGACTTGGCTACTTTGTTTAGATGGGACCATTAACAGACAAATGAGGTAACAAGATAGGCAACATCTTCTAAACTATGTGTTTGTCTTCAGTATGTTACTGGTTTTTATATTGTAAACTATTGCTACTCTTAGAACTCATTTGTTACCTGTTTACTCCCTACTTTTACTGAAAACAAACAAAACAGAATGACCAAACCCAAACACACACACACACAAAGCCAACGACTATTTACCGGCATATAAAAAAATATATTCCATTCATTTGCAGTCTATTTTGTTAAGAAAGCTATAAAACAAAGATCTTAAAATAGAAATATAAGAGATTGTATAAAAGAGGAAATGTAAATATATAAGAAAATATAGTTTATGTGATTGGGCATAAAAATTAGTTCTGAGCTTCGAAATATAAGGCAAGTATGAAAAAAGGACTGCTATGTAATTCTTATTATCAGATAATATAAAATAGATGTTATTTAAGAAATGCCAATGTTCTGGCACTAAAGTTTAAAAAGAAATGTATCACATGGATCCAAAAATAAAGGCTAATCACAGTAAATTGTGCTATCTGAACAATGGATTTGTAAAAGATGACAAAATATTCTTCATAAACATGTTTTATCTATTGATTTTCAATGAAAATCAAGAGCATATGATTACATTAATATTAATACTGAATGAAAGTATATTGGTTATTTAGTGTGTGTGTGTGTGTGTGTGTGTTTTACCTGATACCAAGAATAAGTCTTAGATACCTAGTCTCTAAAAGACAAAAGATAGTATGTTTCTTAAATTACTTTTGTCACATAATACCAGTTTTCTTGCCTAGTATTGCCTAAGACTTTGACAGAATCTGAAGATTCAAAGTTAATTCAAAGTTAAACTTCCTGTCCATAGACTAAGGCACAAACATGATGCAAACTTGCTACATTGATGATAAAAGAAGGTGATGAATAGGTTTATGGAATAGATTATAGTGATGGTTTCGCAGGGATATACTTAACTATAGACTCATCAAGTTGTATACATTAATTATGTGCAGCTTTTGGTATGTCAAAAACTTAAATAAAAAATAATGTTAGATTTGGGGGGAAAAAGGGGGAAAAAAGGACCTATCATTTGAATTCTAGTCAGATACATAATAAACTTTCTAGTATCTCTTCTATATTTTTTCATCTCCATTCTAGTCTTTCATTCCTCTTCAACCTGAGCTGTAGTCTAGCTTCCCCAAGGTAAATAATAAGCGTAGAGGGTGTGAAGCCTTCTGATTTCAAGATTATTCTTTTTTAAGCACAAAAGGAGGCAAGAAAAGCTTCCTCTTTCTCTGTTGCACCCATTTTAATAAAAGGATTTATTCTGTAAAATTTGGATTTAGTCAAAAGGCCACACTTAAGGACCTGGAAGGCCATATGTGGCCTTAACGTTGCAGGTCTCCCCAACCACCTTCCCAGAGGCCCAGGGGAGATGCTAATTCTCTGTGAGTAGAGGTTTAAAAGAGGAAATAAGTAAAAGCTAGTGGTCAAAAAGAAATGCCCACCTGGGAGAGAGAACAAAGCTGTACCTACTCAACCATTAACATTTTCGTACTAAATAAACTGTCCATCATTTTAGTGTTTCAAAGGTAAAATATACTTATATTGCTCCATGTATCCACTGGATAAATTTTAAACTTTTGATAGAGTACCAGAAATTCAGCATTCAAATATCATTTTTTTCTCTCTGAGAGACATGGAGTTAGTCTGAATTATTAAATCACATACATTAATAGGGAAATGTATGAAAAACAGTTTTGAACTTTCCATGTGACTTAGAAGATCCAATAATAAAGTTTTTTGATGGTAACTGGTTAAACTGACTATATATATGACTAGAATATGTTGTCAATGGAATAAGTACATTCAGTCGTGATATTACTATTATAGATTACTCTTCTGAAGGTTAAGGTGAAAAAGGAGGCCTTGGTAGATGGGAAGCTTCCTACCTGAAAGATTATCTTAAAAATATAATAATCATCTAAACTCTCCTACACCTCACAATTAGCCTCAGAATGTTATGGCCTTACCAGGTTCATTGCTGCTGCTCAAGAGGAAGCCAATATGCTGAGACAGCTGAAGTCACAGTAGAGAAAGAGTTTAATATTGCAGGCACCATGGGAGAAGACAGAAGGAAGTTCTCAAACCTGTCTCCCTGAGAATTTGGAAGAAAGAGTTTTTAAAAATAGTTTGGCAGGCAAGGGGCTAGGCAATTGGGTCTGCTGATTGCTTGGCTGGGTTCCAGGGGTGTAGAAATTTTCTTCTTGTGTGAATTAGTTCCTGGGTGGGGGGGTCACAAAACCAGTTGAGTCAGCTCCTTGGTATGGGATGCTGGTCTGGGGTGTCAGCTGATCCACTGGAATGCAAGGATTGGAAGATATCTCAATAACTAGCTTTAGGTTTCCCAAGGGTGATGTTATCTATGGGAGTAATTAAGAAAGTTAAGAATGTTTATGACCATCAGCTATGTAACTCCTAAGCAGCAATTCTAGGAAAGAAAACTGGGGGACAATGGTTAGTTATATATGTATTTTAACTAAGTCTATACCTTCCAGAGTTCAGGCCCCTACCACAGTTCTCACCTTGTGGCTCTTTATTAATTTTATAAAGGACAGTCTCAAGAAGATGCTTGAACATAAAGCAACAGTAAAGATTGCCTTAATATAGTGTGTAGCACCTCAGTGGTAATGTCTTCAATGATTTAGTTTAGACATCAGTTACACAGCAGGACTATCCCTGGTCCTACTGTTGGCAGCAATTCTTTCTTTAAATGTTTTATTTCCTCTTTTCCTGTGATATAAACTAAAATTGATGTCTTTACATGCAAAATGAACTTGAGATTGAAGGTAGCTCAATATTGAGATAGCCTTGTTCTATTTCAACTTCTTTAAGTTGTAGATAAAAGGTTTGTAGAAGAATCATTAACAGAGCATATTTAATCTATTCTACACTCAGTAGGTGGCCCAAATAGATCATTGGCTATGTTAGTGAATGTTCATATTGGACACTCAATAAATATTTGTTTAATGGAATGTAAAATTAGAATAGGCTTGCCATTTAGGGTTGTTTTATGATTTTCTTCATTTTTTGGTTCAAAATTAAAGTACAACAATGTTCATTTGTCCTAGTTTCGTTATCTGTAGTATTAGAAACACCTGCCTCCTCTAATGAGTGACTATAACTCTGTCAAAGTATCAATTTAAGGAATTTAGGAATCATTATCCAACATCTTTGACATATTTTCTCTAAAACATGAAACATAATTTTTATTAATGATATCTCTTACATAAAATAGAAAGATTATTGTAAGGCATAATTGAGACAATGTTTTGCTTATTGTTTTCCATAAGCAATGTGAAATACAATTTAGAATCATATGTAATGATACACTGAATAACTTCATGAATATGTTAACATCAAGATAAAAGAACAGGATTGGGAAATTCAAAATGATTTAAAAAATGCCTGCACACACATATACACACACTAATGGAAACCATACTGCCAAAATAAAATACAAACTCCTCAGGGAAGAAATCTAGGCAGTGGGACCTATTCATATAAATGCTAAATAAATATTTGCTACTTTGGAATACAGACTTTTAACCTGATATCAGGCTTTCCATGATACCTACTGTGCCAAGGGCTGAATCCATAAGTGTGGATTTTCTCCGAGTGTGCTCAGTCTCCCCAGAAAACCCTCCATTTCTCTGGTTAGAGCTTCCTGATGCCCACAGGTTGTCTATTGAACACACCCACTGACTATTTTATTCTTCTCTTTTGGCTGAATTTCCTTTAACACTCAGCACTAGCCCCTTTTAGTGTAGAAGTTTCTCATTTTAAGATTCCTCTATCTACTCTTCCTCCAAAGATCTTAAACTTTAAAGTCTAGCACTGCCTTAATATATAACCTAGATAAAACAGTGATTCTCAAAAGCTAAGATGCAGGGAGCATTCTAATTTAACTGAACCTCCAAGCAATTAGTTAATTGCAGGTTAACTTGGAATTGTTCAGTAAGTCTTTACAAGGGATCCTGTGATTTGAAGCAGTTTATTTTATAAGATTTCAGGGATGACTTCTAAATATGTTACATCTATAGGGACTTCCCTCAAAGCTGTTATTATTCATATGATTTTAGAACAGAAATAGTATTAGCTAAATGGAAAATAATTAAGTGATCATGACAAATACTAAATGAAGAATAAGTGTATCTGAGATTATGCCTTTTAGATTATCTATACTTGCATTTTTAAAATAGGACAGATTTGATTTAACTACAATAATTTCAACCACTAGTTAGGCAGATTTTATTTTAAATCTTTATATAGCTAGAACACATTTTAAAAGTTAATGTAAAATAGAGGTTTATGCTGATTAGAAGTTTGCTATTCTATATAAACTTTATATTTATTACTAGTATTGGAAGTTTTAGGTTTAAAAGGTATAGTTCATCTATTTAAAATAGTGATCCTTTTTGTTAACTCCCACAGCAAAATTCTGTGTTTATCTCCTTTTATTTGAATGAGTTAAACAGGCATTTCTGAAATCATCACCAACTAAACCATCTCTAATTCACAGATTAAACAGGAATATCTTAAGATAAACTGCATTAGAATTTCCAACACTGAACTAGAACTTCAAGAAGCAGAGTCGGTGTGTGAACACATACACACACCAGAGAAGGGAAGGGAGATATATGAGGGATAAATTGAAAAGCAGAAATTACCCTTCCCACACAAAAGTTAAATATTTGGGACTTTTTTCTTCAGAGATATCAAGTAAATTTACAAGATTATGTGATTTGTCTGAATTGACAATAGTCTGAATCTTCTGGCCCTTCAGGCTATCTTGAAGAACTGGTAGTTATTAGGAACCATTTTAGAAATGGAGATCATTGGAACAGTCTGTAGAGTAAAAAGGGAGGAGGCGCATTTTGAAGTATGACTTTGAAGGGAGTGAGTGGGAAAAGTTGACATGCCTCTCAGCTGAAGCAAAAGGGGCAAGCAAATGGGGCAATAGGCCATGGAGCCATAAAGCAGGAATGATGGAGTCAGTGATAGTTTGGGAGAATTTAGCTGTCAGTATAGCAGGGAATTAAGACACACAGCATTTGAAAACTGAAAAGAACATTTATTTGCAGAGGTAATAATGATATGTATTTGTTTATTGTGATTGGCAATTAGAAGCTTTCTAGAAACAAAGAGTCAATCATAATTATTTCCTTTTGATAGAAGGACGAAGCTACTGCTACTCTCTCCCTGTCTGGGAATCTGGGATGTAACAGTTTTAGCTTTTCTAGATCAGTACTCTGAGAATTTCCCACCTGAAGCTCTTTGTTTAGGGGAGGGAAAAGGCATTAAAGATGCAATAGGTGGTTTTAACAAATGTATGCAAATTGCATTTTGATGGAAATTGTGTCTCAAAGATTTTCTCATTAAGAGAAGGGCCAACATTAGTAAGTATAAAACACTTCATGTCTGCAGTTTGATGTATTCACTGTATTAATGCCACTTGAGGAACTCTGTGAGCCAGTGATAGCATTTTTTTGGTCTGTGTTTTCAACTGTCTCTAATTATGGTATCAAATCACTAGAAAGGATGTGTATTGCCTTCTTAATATTTAATTAGGTTTTTAAAATTAGCATTCTCTGATGGTAATGTAGGCACATTACAGCTGCACATTACAGCTAATTGAGAGAACCCTGTGGGGTCTACAGGTATGCTTGACATTAGCCATGGTGATCTGTTTTGATGTCTCTTCACTAATGTCTTGTTGTGGAATATTGTCTAGTATATCAAACCATGCTTTTGACATGTGTTACCCCTAGCCCCATAGATTTTTCATTGCCCCTGTTTTGAAGAGGTATTTGGGGATACAAAAATACTGATAAACAGTATTGCCTCTGTTCCTCACAGGCACCATTTTCATATTCAACAGTTTTATAGCAGAATCTCTCACATAAGTGATGTGGTATAATTCCATTTTTCACAAGACCTGGAGTTTATTTGATATTAATTTTAAAGAGTCAGAGCTTTTAGACAGAAAGACAAAGGAAGCCAAACACTTGAGGCAGAGTCACATTTGCACTGTTGTTGATTCTGAAGTCCCTGAAATGAGTGCTTTAGTAGATGGGATAAAAGGGAGATTACAGATGCTTTGGTTGTTCCCATAAATTTTGCAAAAGCTCTGAATATGTGAAATAGAATCCAATGATTGCTCTACTGGGAAGAGAAATGCCATTCCTGCTGTAAATCTTTACTACCCAGGCCTTCGCAACCCATTTGTCAGTCTATGCTTTTCTATAACAATTTTAACTCTGAAAAATATCTCCAGGGCTGAAAACTTATTAAAACTCTCTGTGTGCAGTAAGTATACTGCCTTGTGTGCTCTACAGAGCTGCAAAAAGAGAGAAAGCCGGTCCTACCCCTAGGGGCAGTAAATGTAATGAGAGCCACAGGCAAATAAAAAGGACTGTGTGTATAAGACAGGTGACCAAATATTAATAAAGACACCTGCATTCATAAAATAGGCTGAATGAAAACTTTGCCATCAGGCTAGTGAGTTGTATTACACCAAGAACAAGCCATATGCTAGCATATGCTAGCTCTTCTACTAAAATCTACTAATAAAATCATTACTACTGAAATCCTTCATGTACTAGGCAATTAATTTACCTTACTCTATTAAATCTTTATCATTTCCCCATGAGATAGTATAATCATCAGTTGGCAGAGAAGAAAGATAAGATTTTAAGAGCATTTTTACTTAACAAAGATGACCAGGTTGTCTCTTTACTACTCTAACACGCTTCTATAGTAAGCATCATTTATAATCAATCAATAAATATAAAATATACATTAGAGAGGTTCTCACCAATTTGGCATAAAATTATGTGGTGAACTAAAGGATAACAAAGAAGTGTATAGTTTTACTTACTGTAGACAGACCACGACCTGCCATAAATATCTGGCATTACTTAAACAGTGTTATTAGTGTCATTCCAGAATCATTCTTTTTTTTTCATCATATTATGGGGGTACAAATATTGTTAGGGTTACATATATTGCCCCTGCTACCCCTCTCCCCTCGCTGTGCCAGAGCTTCAAGCGCGTCCAACCCCCAGATGGTGCGCACTGCACACATTATGTAAGTATACACTCTTCCCCTCCTTCCCCTCCAACGTGCCCACCACCCGATAAAAGTTTTTGGGTTTTTTTTTGACATTTTGGTTACATTGTATAACTTTGCCTCTCCCTAAGAAAGGTTAGAGGTATTCTCTTCCCCGCCACAATGCTAGCCACAGAATGGGAGAAAATATTTGCTCTCTACACTTCTGATAAAGGTCTAATAACAAGAATCTATCTAGAACCTAAAAGAATTAACAAGAAAAAATTAAACAACCTCATCAAGAAATGGGCAACGGAAATGAACAGAAACTTTTCCAAAGAAGACAGAATAATGGCCTGCAAACATATAAAAAAATGCTCAACATCTCTAATCATCAGAGAAATGCAAATCAAAACCACAATGAGATACCACCTAACCCCAGTGAGAATGGCCTGTATCAAGAAATCCCAAAACAACAAAAGCTGGCGAGGATGTGGAGAGACAGGAACACTCTTACACTGCTGGTGGGAC
The DNA here is from genome assembly GCA_008086735.1 of Cheirogaleus medius. Taxonomy (NCBI): domain Eukaryota; kingdom Metazoa; phylum Chordata; class Mammalia; order Primates; family Cheirogaleidae; genus Cheirogaleus; species Cheirogaleus medius. The sequence goes on from VBSM01000413.1 coordinate 18,901,465, forward strand.
TGCAAATTAGTGCAGCCTTTGTGGAAAAGAATTTGGAGATACCTAAAACAGCTAGAAATAGAAATACCATTCGACTCAGCAATAGCATTGTTGGGCATTTACCCAAAAGAGCATAAGACATTCTATTATAAAGACATCTGCACCCGAATGTTTATGACAGCACAATTCACTATTGCAAGGTTATGGAAACAACCCAAGTGCCCGTCAATTCATGAGTAGATAATCAAAATTTGGTATATGCTCACAATGGAATATTATTCAATTCTAAGAAACAACAGTGAGCTAGCACCATTTATGCTATCCTGGATTAAGCTCAAGCCCGTTATCCAAAGTGAGGCAACACAAGGTCAGGAAAATGGGCTCCACATCTACTCTCCATCAAATTGGTACTGACTGATTAAAACTATGGTGCTCAAATGGTGGTAGTGTTCACCAGGGATTTGGCGGGGGAGGGGGCGACCCACATCTTATAGAATCATTCTTAATATTAAATGTTAAGTGTTAAATACTATATTGATATTTATGATGTCATTGTTCCCTTAATACATATGCTTATGATATGTGTAGCTTTGCTATTGAAAATGCCTTAAGAACTTGCATGTCTATATTCCCTCAGTGCCTACCACAATGCTGAGCACAGGAAAACTTTCTAATATATGCTCGTAGATTGAACTGAATTGAAGACAGACTATCTAAAATGACACCCTCTTATCCATGCCATCAGCAGCAGCAAAGTTGATTTTCGTATCACACAGCAATCCTTGGTTAACTCTCTGTAAACAATAGATGATGATCATGATATCAAAAATATGTTTACTTAATAGATTTCGATCAGTAGTAATTAGACTGGGTTGAAGAAAGATCTTTACTACTCTCTTTGTTATTTACTATCTTAGACTTATTATCTAGTAGCCAACTACAGGACAAGTTCCTAGGTACTGATTTTTAGGCCTGAAACTATTTGGGTATGGCATTTACTGGGACAGAGGTTACAGAGCAGGATCAATTGTAAGATAAGAAAGGTCACCATATGGCAACATCGAAAAAAATTTTTTTAAATAAGGAAATATACTCTGTGGGAAGGAACATAATCACGTCTGCTTGCTAATTCTCCCTAAATAATTTGTATTAACATAGAATAGCAATCAAAATGTATTCATTCAACAAATAGATATTGAGAGACTGCTGTGTACCAGTCACTATTCTGAACATGGGGTTTTGCAGGGAATGAAACCTTTTCATCAAGTTCATATTCTAGTGGAAGTAGATAAGCAATAAATATTAGTATCAAAAACTTATACATAAAATCTTGATCAAGGCAATGAATAACAGTAAAGCAAGGAAGTAAGAAGGATTCCCAGGGAAGGGACTAGTGAAGGTCTCCTGAGAAACAGACATTCAAGCAAAGACAAAGAACACAAGGAAGCAAGCTATGTTGATGTTGGAAAATAGACTTTAAGGCCGTGGAAAGACCATTGCAAAGGCCTGACTTGGCAACATGCCTAGCATGTTACAAAAAACAAAAAAGTAGCATAGCTTGGATTACTGCAAAACCCACCCTGTTGCCATTTACTAAGGAGGGGAAAACTGCTGGAAAAAGAGAGAGAGAGAGAGTATGTGTGTGTGTGTAGTGGGTGAGACTGGGAGTCTGTTTTTGAATATGTTATGATCGAGCTATTTATTAGACATTTCAATGAAGAGTCAAGATTCAGAAGTAAATATAAATCTGGACGTTGGGAGAGAGGCCCAGGATATGGACATTTGAGAGTCATCAACATTTACACAGTACTTAAAGCAATGAGACTGTTAATGTCAGCCAAGATAAGCCTACATAAAGAAGAGAAGAGGTATGAGGAGAGAGCCTTGGGCTATTCTTATGTTTAGAAAGAAAAATAAAGTAGAATTTATAAGGGGAATGGAATTAGAGGAGAAGAAAGTAGGAGAGAAATGAGGAGAGCACTGTGTCCTAGTAGCCAAGTGAAGAAAGTGCTTCGAAGAGAGATGGAGTGATCAATCTTGTATAGTGCTGATTCAGTGAAAAGTGACAACCAACCATTAAGTTTAACAATGTGGAGTCATTAGGGACCTTAACAAGAGAAGTTTTAGTGAAATTGTAGAAGTAAAATTCTAATTGGAGTTGGATAATGAAATGAGGGGAGGGGGAATTAATTTGAAAAAAGCAAGCATGTACAATTTTTGAAGCATGGGGATCAAAGAAACAGAGTTACTGCTAGCAGACAAACAGTGTATTTATTTAATGCAGGAGAAATTAAAGCATATTTCTTTGCTGACGAAAAAGTGAAGTATATAGGAAGTCAGTGATGGTGCAGGAGGAAGCCAAGACTTGTTAGAATGATATTCTAGACATGAGAAGATTAGTGGTTGCTAGCACCTATGCAGAGAACCAGAGAGGATGCGTTTACATAGGAGCAGGGAGGATTTATCTGTGGCAAAGCAGGAAGATAGACAATATGGACACAGAGGCAATTTGTTGGGTATGTGGGATGGTGGGAATATTTGTAAGTGTTTTTCTTATCACCTGTATTTTCTCAGTGCAGTTGAAAGCCAAGTCATCAACCAAGCACAAAGATGAGGAGGAGGTGCTACATGTGTGAGGACGTTACAAATGCCATGGATTTGCTGGGTCCACTTGAATTAAGTGGTCTTAATTTAAATGGAGACCAATTAGCATGATTGTGTATTTATTTTCCAGCACATTCAGGTCAGTGGATACTGAGTAGGCATCAAGATTAAATTAACCAATGTTGGACTCTTTCCAGGCATGTAAAATCATGAGAATATGAGGAATGTGAGGGTGAGTGGAAGGAAGTGATTATAATCCTGGGCTATGGAATTTAAGTTAGGTAAGGATAGATGTAAGAATATAAGTTAGGAAAGGAACAGAAAAAGATAGTAGGTTCTGTAAATTATATACCCCAGTGGGGTTGAAAAATTGTTGGAGTCAGATGCTTGAGATAATGAGCTGGAAAGTTATGAAGAACTGGACAATGAATAAGTTGTTTGAGATTAAGGATGTAACCCAGTTGCTGGTAATGATGAGGTCTATAGTATGACTCAATGAAAATTAGTCATAACTCAGTGAAGAAAACGAGATTAAGGGATTTACAGGCCACTATGTTGGAACGGTTATCCACGGGGATATTGAAATTATCAAGAATTATTCAAGAATAGTGGAGAGAGTGAGCAATGAGATTAGAGCTCAAATATTCAAGAGAAGAAGAGTATAACAGGGGTGAATGTGTGAATTAATATAGATGGATGTGGTTTGAGGACATGCATTTCAAAACTGAGGATTTTTAGGGAGGAGGGGAGAGGGAGTGACAGTTGTCTAGAAACAGCTTTGAGGAGCATGGGTGACTCCCATCTCCCAATTCTGTGTTACGAGAGCTTTAGGGGAGAAGAGTCATCATTGTACATGTAAAATAGATTATTCTCCATGTTGTTCAGTACTCTTTTTCAGGCACTTGAAGGAAGTAACTATTTTTGATCAGAATAATGCCAAGATCAGAGAGATTGGTGTTATGAAAACTGGTATGCCAACTGTTGGTCAAATAGATTTACTAATAAATCAGAGAAGAAGAGAGAAGGGAGAAAGGGATCAAGAATAATTGTATTATAAAAGTCCAGATGAGAAATTATAAGAATTTGGAAAGAAGGTATGTCACAGAGAAACAGTTGGAGGAAAACTAAGAAAAACACTGTGTAAAGAAGGAATTCCAACAAGGAAGAATATATCCTTAGATTCTCAGAAATCCCTAAAAACAGTAATGAGAGAATGCCTTATTTTGACCATTTACATGCCAGATAATTAAAGCACAAATAAATAAAATGATTAGTTCAAATCACATAACTAAGTACAACCTGATAGAGCTAGAATCGAAGTTCAGCCATCCTGACATCTAGGCAGGGCTATAGAGGTCAAACAAAACAACCAAATCCCAATTGAATCCATAGTTTCTGTTCTTCTTTATTTTTTCATCCCTACTATTGATTTTATAATTAATTGTATGCTATTAAACCCTAACTTGAATAGGACAGCAAATTATTTTTATTCTTTTTTAGCACACTATATATTTAACATAAATTAAACAGAAGTCAAGAGGACACAATCAAAAGAGAATATTAAAATGTAATCAGAGGAAAATGTTTACACACTGTATTTTATAATTGGTTTTAGAACATCATTTTTATTTCACAAAACGTTGATTTAAAACTGTCCATCAATGCTTCTAACAGTGAAGTAATTGACTCACTTTTGCTGGGATCTTTTATGTCCCATTTTTTAGCTGTGCATGTGTTTATTGCTGGGCAATGGGGTCATGCTTACTGCATGACTAAGCAGTGATGGAAAACAAGAAAGCCATGGGTAAGTCCCAAGGGTGGCAAGGGGCACTGTCTGTACATTACCTATGTGAAAGTGACAGCTCAGGCACTCACTGAGCACATCCAGTGGTAATGGAGGCATTTAAAACCTCTACTGATAAATCTGTAATCTGAGAAGATAAGGACCAAATGTTAGCTACCCCCACCCTCCACATGTAACCTGATTGGAATAGAACATCTCTGTTACAGCATAAATCAGGCTTCACTAAGTTTATGGAATGACACCCTTAGAGAAGGAAGCCCTCACATACCTCATCTAACCTTTCTGTCTCCACTCACATCATGCACCTCGGACTTTGGAAGAGCAGTAGCTAACCACGTGAATAATTAACTGTGGAGAAATACATTCAGCCTTACTTCTGGTTCAGGTGGCAGAGTCTTGCAGTTTAGATAGTTATTTTCCCATAGCAAATACAGTGCTTATCATCTGCCAGGCATCACTGTTTGAGCCAGTTCATCAAGCACCCAGGAAGTGTAGCTATCTCAAGAAAGCAGCTAACATGATTAATTCCTGTTCAGAGGAGGGTTTAATTGGCATTTAGAAAGAGGTAAAGTAGTGAGGGCAATAATAAACCTAAACAATTCCAAGTAACTATTATCCTAATTGCATAAGTAGAAATACTAATCATTTGAAGTGCTGAAAAACGTGGTGTTGCAAACTTTATAGCCACGCAAATGCATTGTTAAGCACACCTATGTCTTATATAGATGTGTATATGCATGCTTGTATATAGGTAGAAATGCATAGGTAAGTGTATGTGTGCATGAGTATATTTCTTATCTTACAGCAAGATGATTTTACAGTGACTTCAATATATAAGTATGTCATCTTCATTTTTACAGAGGCAAGTGTTAAAGTTTATCTATATTCATTAATTAATAATTGATTCATTGATTATACATATAATTACTATAAATCTATATAGCTTTGTACTAAATATGTTGGGTATGTAGCCATGATTACAGCTCGATTCTTACTTTCTATTTTCTTATATCTCTATGTGGCAATTTAGACAAGTAAATAGACAACTACAATATAAAGTGCTAACTGTTAAAATTAGGATGCTATAATAACACAGAGGAAAATTGCCAGTCCAATTCAACCTGGGAGGAAGATTTCTTCTCACAGTTAGCTGAGTCCTGAAAGATGACAGAAGTTAGCTCACTGCACATCTAATAGGAAATAATATTACTTTGTACCAGAGATTTCAGTGGCCTTGTAATTCTGAATCACCATTTTATGTCACTTCATTTTTTGGAATTACACAAGGAAAATGAGGAAATGGATAAACAATTTAATTGAAGCGTCATAAACCTAGCATTAATCCAATTTTCTTGAGGAGCATTATGAGTGTTCCTATGCAATGTCACCAGTGATCAGATTTTGAGCAGGCGCTGGTTTCTTAGGTGCCTGCGTCCTTCATGTCGCCTGTGAGCACCTCTTTGATGGTGTTGGTTTCTGGCTGCCTGACACAGAGTGGCTCTTGGGCTCAGTCTTAACATGCCGTAGGGAAGCTTCAGTGTATGTTTTAGGGAATCTACTAAATGTCTCTTTATCTTGACTTTAAAAAAATCATTACTATTAATTCATACATTTATTCAAAATATCCTTATTAAGCTTCAAGAATGTGTGGAAGGCTCAATACATTTCCTTAATGTTTTCTCACATAAATTTTAGAAACAGTAATTAGCTTTTCAAAAAATGGTGAGAATATTTGAATATTTAATAATCATTTACTCAGTTCCCCTTTCCATTTGTATGTTTTATGTTCTGGAAGATAATTCTCCATGGGCATCCTGCATTTCTGCACATCTTGTGAATGCATCACTGACTGCCTTTGTTCCAAACTATCTTTGCAGGGATGTTTGTATGGCAAACAGCCTTGGAAGATAGAGGTTGTATCTCCCTCTGGAGCAGAAGGAGGTTTGTTTACTATCCAGACAATAATAATAATAATAATAAAGTTTTCTTCCAGAGCAAAGGTCAAAGAGGCTTACTGTTCTTTATAAAAGATCTGGTTTCCTAATCTCAGGGTTTCTTTCTATGTCACCTATTGTGCGTGCAGGCATATCTGGCCCTCTTTGCATTCCCTGTGGAAGTTTGGATTCAAGGGACTGACATAAATTTTAATCCTTTGGCTTCTGCTATTTCTGTGAGCAGTGAAGCTATTTTCCCATAACTCTGGAGTCTGTCTTATATCAACATCCATAACTGTGGCAGTTTCCTACTAGATTTCAAATTGGAAAAACTCTCAGACCCGTCCCAGTTCTTGACATGTCCTTTCAAATAGCTTGTCTTCTATCACCTTCTTTCTTATGGTAAAAATTAAATACATAAATTAATAACTCTTTAAAAATAAATCCACCTAATAAAGTTATTTTTCCTTATATCCATATTCTTTATGACTGACTATCAACTGCATAATGACAACTGTAGAAGCTATTCCCCCCCCAACTCAAGCAGAAAATTTCCTAAGGAGTGATTTTAAACTAAGCTATACAGAGTGGGACATCAGGTGGGATTCTGACAAGCTTGAAGGGTTTGCTTCTTTCATTTCAGACATAGCAGCTCCACTCTTAGATGTTCTGAATGTTACAGGTCTGCCTAAAGTTTTAGGTAGTAAGTACGAGTGAAGACATAAATGAACTAATAAAATAATACGTAAATAAGATGTTTAAAGCAGTGCTCTAGATTATGCATTTAAAAGATCTCTAGACTAGTAGAGAATGGTTAGGAGTTCATGCTTTATCGTCCTTCACCTTTGGTAACTGGAAATGTGAACCTAGTGGAGTAGATTTAACTATTTCGACATTGTTATTTTTTTTATTTTCTACATATTTAAAATCAAATCGTTACAATGTCAATGAGCTGAAGTTTTAAATTTATTATTTGTTCTTTTTTTTCTTTTTTGCAAAATCTATTGAGAGCCCTTAGTAGCTCATTAAAAAGGAACAAGTTAATGCTATGTAGTATTATTTGATGATTCTGGAATACAAAGCAGGGCACAATCTGGTATCCAAATGACTTGCTACTAAAAGAAAGACCTATCATGTATGTTATTAATTGCCTCTAGAAGAGTATCAAGGAATATATTTTAGAGGAGGAAAAAGAAAAGTCCAGGTCAATTTGTTGTTGTTTTTGTTGTGCTTTCTGCAGTAACCTGCCTTGGCTCTATTTGGATTAGCCTTAGATGATAAAAGGAATCAATGTTCCACTACTTCACAGTAGTGCTCAAGTCAGGGAGAAAGAGCTGCAGATCCTTAGGGCACAGTGAAATATATGATGGGAATGCACTGCAAAGCCCCTCTTGTCGTGTGCAGTGATGACAGCTTTTTTAGCTTTCTGTTTTCTTTCATTTTTGTGAGTTGAGAGAGTTCATAAATTTCTACAGGCAATAATGCTCCTTTGTGAACCATATTTAGAAAAAAATGCTGTGGATCTATAGCCACTAGAAATTTATGTTAGCCTTTAAAAATGAGAAAACAGAACACAAAGCAATGTGTAAATAATTTAATTGGAAATATCTGTTTTGTGTTCATTAGTTAACACCTTTTACTCTGGTTTTTCCTCTTACAAATTTAGGTGTTAAAATTATTCACGATATGAGCTAGTAAAGTCATTTATCTCCATGGGACCTAAATAAGAAATCAGGAAGACAATTACTCACCTTCTCAGGGTGAAAATTTAATTACTGTTTGTATGCTACCAAGATAAAAGCACAGAAATAGTTATTACTAAAACATATACAATATAGCTCTCAAATTTGTGACCTGACAAGGTTGCGGTGACCTTTTCTCTCCTCACATGGTGTCCCCTGAACTTTAACGCTTGCTTTTGTCTCTGGTGTTCGAAATATAGGTTAATCATGCTACATAGTGTGAAGTCAGAAAAATAAAATGAATATGAATAACTGCAATATATTTCAAACTCATTTGACACAATTCTCTGAATATTTATGCATTTATTAGGCACTAGTCTCTTCTCAGTGATGTAACTGAGAAGCAATAAAAATAAAGCTGAGGTTTGAGATCTAGCAGAAATTTTACCAGTGAACCTGGCTTGTACCAGCTTAGTAAGATTTCCAGAATTTAAATATTGCAAATCCAAAAATATACAACTATTAGAAAAATCAAAGTATATAATGCAACTATTCTGAAATAAAAAAAAAAAAATCCTGAATCTGAAACACTTCTGGTCCCAAACATTTCAGATAAGGGATACTCAACCTGTATTAACCCATTTGCTCTTTCTAGCAACACAATGAAGCAGGTGTCATTGTCACTCATTTTGTAGGCGAGGAAACTGAGGCAATGATAGATCGAGTAATTTGCCCAAAGTCACATGGTTAATGGAGGGCAAGGCCAGGGGTTGATCTAAGTCGCTCTGGCTCTAAAGTCCATGCTTTCGACTGGCATTTTATTGCCTCTTGACAAAAGGGGAGGGAAAAAAGAAGCAAAAATATTAAAATGGGAGAGAGAAGGGAAAGCTCATTTAAAAATTTCAAAACAGCCTCAATATTGTGTGATATAAACACAGAAAATGCATTTTACTTATTAATTCTAGCAGAAAAACATCAGAAATTACAGCATACATTTTTACATTTAAAATGTAACAAAAATACGTATTATTGAGTAGATTTTTTTTTTGATCTGCAGACAGTGATTTGGCAATAATCACTTAGCAAGATTTATTAGAAAGATATATGCAGAAGTGGAATAAGAGGGTGATGCGTTGGTCAGAGTCACCAGCTATTGCTTCTGGTCCATAAAATATATTAGAAAAATGAAACAAGATCAGGTCATGACTCTCATTGCTCATGAGAGATGAGCAAACCAGTTACTCAGGAGATGCTCAGGCAATCCTAAAACTATGATCTGAGAATTTTAATCAGGATACCTTTATCAATCTTTTATCTATTATTAATATCTTTACCTCTTCTCTTCCACCATGTAACTTACATTTTATTGAATATGTTTGGTTGTACTACATGATGATGGGACTATACCAAAGAATACCACATAGTCCCTGCTCTAATTGCATTTATAATTTAGTAAAAGTGCTTTAAAATTACCATATTACATAGTCTAGTTGTTAAAGATGAGGCCTCTGGATTCCCCTTGCCTGGGTTTAAGTCCTGGTTGTTTGTGTGACCATGAACAAGATATGTATACTTTTGGTACTTCAGTTTCCTGATCCCAGGAGTGGAGATGAAAAGGATATCTCCCTGTAGGATTGTTAAAAGATTAAATGGTTGGATATTTATAACATACTTAAAACAGTGCCTGGCACATAGTAAAGATTCTGTAAATGTTGCTTGGTATTTTAATGTAACATATGTAACATACATGTAATATATGTGATAAATGACTGTGGTTCTTAAAACCTGGCATTTCATTTTAGAGCTCATTTTTTCCCTTTCTCTTACATGTCATTCCCTGAGTCCTCATTTAACTCCAATTTGCTATTTAAATTCAGTTCAAGGATCAACTCAGAGCTCAAATAGCACTTATTAAAGCATACTATAATAATTGATATCATTTATTATGTATGTTGATTTATTTAAATACATGCTTACCACTCACAGGGACAATACTGAACGCTTTTGCATTGTCAGCAGCTGGCAGTGTCTGGCACCTAGTGCAGAAATTAAACAACAATGAAACAGTGCTAGTTGCACACAACACAATAGGGGCACAGGAGGGATGTTATGTTCTCCAAGAAGGGCCTCGGGCTGCCTCACAAGAAACCTTCAGAGGGCTTGTGTCTTGGTAAAATTCCAACTGCCTGTCTGATCCTTAGCCTTACAGGCTTAGAAAATGATTTGGTTGGCACACCAACAGCTGATTCATTTCTCAGGAGTAGACTCCAACCTCATTAAACAGATATGTGAAACCACACTGCAATTTATCAGTTAGCAGTGAGAAATGACTCTTATGCAGACAAGAATGCTCAAAATGCAAATGATCAGTATGTTCTCTTGCTAAAGACAGATCTACAGAATGAGTAAAAAAGTACCGGAACATTGCTTTGGGAGTATGGAGATCAAAGAAGGGGTATTAAGTAGTGTAAAATGTGTTGAGATTACATTTTCCTCAAAGTAGTGATAGATTTGCTAATTACACTAGAATTCTGTCAGGTTTGCCTTTCATATTTTCTTTCTATTTTATTTCTGTGCCTGATAAGCCTTTATTCCTTCTCCATTCGGTACCTGTTTCATACTTTCTTTCTTTATTATATTCATTTGTTTAATCAGGTTACCTTTAATTCTATGGCTGTGAGAGCCATTTCCTCTCTATTGTGTGTAGGTTAAGAGTTTTAAGGCACAAACATTTCTACAAGTGTGAAAAGTGGTAAAAAAATAAAATAAAATAAAGCACACTTTATTTTCACAATTTCAAAATTTAAGTCAATACTTCCCTATAATCCTTATGTAGCAACATCCCAGAAAAAACACTGATTCTTACAGAATGAACAAAACATATTTTAATATCCTTTTAAGATGAGAGACCAATCAGGCAAAGTGGTATTAATTGGAAATAAAAGAAAGGATAGATACTTAAGTATTGCCCCTGAGAAGACTGACTTGGCAGGAGTCCATAGCTATTTGGGTGTGGGACCAAAAGAGGAAAGAGTTGTAAAGTTTGAAGTCTCATTAAGACAAAGCACAGTGTAGAAGAAGAAAATACTAAGGAGGAAAGATATTGACTTCAAAATTGTGTTTATATCCATATGTTGGTGAAACAGCCAGATTGGTTTTATTAGTGTATATGAGGGTTTCTATTGTCCTTGGAATAAAATTCTTCAGGCTTATAGCATACATTTTCTCCTTAAGCTCATGTCTTAGGATGCTTCCCAAACTTTAATGTACATACATCTCACTTGGGCATCTAGTTAAAATGCAAATTTGGATTCAGTAGTGGGGCAGGAGTGGGCCCTGACCTTCTGCATTGCTAACAGGCTCTAGGTGATATCGTGCTGGTGTGGCTAGTCCACGAGTGCACTCTGAGTGACAAATCTGGACACTTGCCTCGTTTCTGTTCTTTGGAAACAAAATACTTGGCCACTTCAGGACATTTGCTCTCAATTCTGTATGCCTGGAGTACTTTTTCCCAATTTCTTTGAGTGATTGGCTCAATATCCTTCTAGATTTCAATTGCAAATTCCCAGTAGAAGCCTTCCTTTCTATCTCATCTAAAATACCCACTCTCCTCACAACCACGCCCCTGTTAATTACTCTTGATCATATCTACCTCTTCATTTTTTCTCACAGTCATTATCACAATCTGTAATATTTTTATGTATGTGATTTTTTAGTTGTCTGTCATTTCTACTAAAATGTGAGTTCCTAAAGGCAGAGAACACATTGTGTTTGTTCATTCCACCCAATAAATATATGTTGAATAAATAATGAATCAATATAGAAATACACAGGTGACAGTTGGAAATAGGGGTCCAGAACTCAAGGGGAAAGTCTTGGGTTAGAATGAATAGTATTTGAAGATGTTGAGATGGAAAAGTCCAGGCATGAGAATTTGGGTAGACGGACAAGAGGATGAAAGACAAAAGCTTAGGGAACATCTGACTTTTTAATCTTATTTTTCAAAAATGTCTCTTCATCTTGTAGAAAGAGGATTCTTCATGCCTGAAGCTTGGTGTTGTTCTTGGCTTTGACCTTGTTATCATAAAGGATCTTTCAGGTATTCTTCTGCGCAAAGCTCCTTCTTTTCTGAACCATCAGCAAGGAAAACGCAATATGCCGTTTCACTTTGGAAGCAAGAAATCCTATTCAAGTACTCTCCAATCACACAAATAGGGCTTTCTTTAATCTTTCAATTGTATTTGCACTTTCTGCATTTTCCCCTACATAAACAGAAGAATCTCCAACCCTTCCTCTTCTCTACTTACTGTATTACACTTATCTAATCCTAGGATTTTGGTGATTTTTTTTTTGTTAATGCCGCTTTAGTATTTATTTTCTTTACAAGCTGCCTCACAATAGTTTAAACCAGGACGCCACCATTTTTTGACTGAGTTTCTTTATTAGTTTAAGAAAATTACCATACTTTCCCCAATAGATTTTATTTTGTTATATTTATTAATGAGCTTAATATAATAAGCCATATGCTAGATTACTATGTTGTATAGAATATAAAACATACATAAAAATAGAATTTCATAAAAAGTGAGATAAAGCTTTAAAGAAACATATCTTTTGAAATGTTGTCTATGGTGCTGACTTTTTATAATCTTCAGCTAATAACATAAGACCCAAAGCACACAGATTGCAAGGTCCATTGCTGATAATAGATGACAGGAAGCATCTTTCAAATAGTAATCTTGAGAATTTCATAATCATTTGTGATTCCTTTTAAGATCTAAATAAAGCATCACCATTTTGCATCTGCAATGTGCATGATGAAGAACTTGCCATTCCTTTTTCCTATTAATTGTGCCTGTGTTACTTTGTTTTTTATCTTCAGTCTATGGTTCCTTTTAAGGCAACTATAAGCCACTTATCCAATGTATGAAGGTTAGATTATATAATCTTAAAATGCATTTTACAGGACCTATCCAAATGAAGGGAGGTTGAAACATGATGAAGGTGAATGATTGAGTGAGGCAGCCTCTGTCCATTCTCCCTCCCTAGGAACACTCCAAGGAAGTGCCCCCGGTGTGTGGCAGCCTGAGGATGCTGGTGCCAGCCATTGCCTAGTAAAGCTTAGCTGAACTTAGTTTTCTTTATATTTGCATGGATGTAAATATATTTTTGTCCTCCTACGTCCCACACACTGTCTGATTTGTCTACTCTATTTTGGAGACTACTGACTTAAATGGAATATTTTTCACAATTTATGCTAAAATGTTACCAACTGCAGCAGAAAGGAATTCACATTCCTGGAGAGTGGACTATTAGCTTTAAATTTCTCTCTTTAGTCTCTAGATTTTTTTTTGACATTTTCTTCTTATAACGTTAAAAGTAAAACAGCTTTAGTATTCATTCAGTCATGTGAGTTTTTAGATAAAGTACTATTTTCAGTTACTAATCATTTGCTAAGATGGATGCCATGTCTATCCTATGGCTTGGGATACCTGCTGGTATTTCACCATGTTTACATAAGCTTGAGAAAACCAAGTTTAAAGATTCCAATTTAGACCCAAGATAAACGAGTTCCCATTGAATATGTTTAGGATATTTTGAAACTAATCAGCTTTGTGACCATCTTCTTGAAGCCATGGTGAACCTAACAAAACCTGCAACCTTCCTGGGTCCCAAGAGATCTTTGAACTGGAGACTTGGGGCCTCCCATTAAATGTTACTAAAAATGAGGGGAATGGAGGCCTAGTGACAGTGCTATTTTATTGTCTTCATTCCCAGGGCCTCTCGGAGGTGAGAGAGGCTGGAAATACTTCCACTGAAAAATTATTTATTTAGAATATTAACAAAAATAAAGAAATAACCACATACAGTCAGAAATTATAGTACATTTTAAGATAGAAAAGGAAACAGCTTATAGGCAGGTGATAACCAGAGATATGCTTATTTTATAATTATTATGTTTGCTTAATATGAGACTCCCTTTCTCTTTTCTTTCTGGAAATAATTTAAGCATTGATTTGGCTGGCAGGTCGCAAGAAATGAGTTACTCTTAGCAGGGTCTCTCTGAAGACCACTTAAGCTGGACCATTCTACAAAGTTACAGTTCCCTGAACTACTCCACTAAGTGATTTGGGCACATCTGACAATCGGCCATCAATCCCTTTACTCAGAAATCAGTTTTCAGACACGATTTATAAAGCCTAGAAATTCAGGGATTTCTTTATCATAGAATTTATGAGGAGCTATTTTCTCATCCTACTATTGTAGTAGTCAGAGCAGATGGTCAGTAGTCTCAGTACATGTGATTCAAAGACATGTTTATAACTTTATCCACCTAACGAAGATCTACGAACACCAATTTCCTATTTTGTGATAGATTTATTGAAGGAGGCTAGGGCAGCAAAGGGTTCAATATTGTGGTATACAATCTGACTATTTACTGCCAGTGATCTGTGATTGGGTTGTTAGATTTACAAAATAAAAATACAAGATACCCAGTTAAATATTTATATCAGATAAAAATTAAATAATGTTTTAAAACAAGTATGTCTCATGCAACATTTGGGATATACTTACACTAAAAAATTCTTTGTTTCTTTGAAATTCAAATTTAACTAGGCTCTTTTATTTCTTCTGACAACTCTATCTATAAGCTTCAGGAAAAATATAACTATAACATCCTTCTAAAATCTCTAGTATTGGCACTCAATACTCTGTTACCATATTGTAAAATATCTGATTTTTTATAGCAAATTTTAAGATTCCTTAATTAACTGTAGGGTGTCCTATTGGAACTTTTCAACAAGTTAAGAGGAAATAAAGAATTTCCTGAATGGGTGATTATGAGTCTTTGTTTCTTCATCTGTAAAGGGCAAAAAATACCTCTCCATGTAATTCTTGCTTGTTGAATAAGGATAAATAATAAATTTAGTTAAATGAAAATATATATATATATATATACGTGTGAAATGGAAGGTATTATCATTGTTCATACCCTGACAGAAGATGGAAGGAAAGGATGTTAACATCTGCTTCCCTTTTCCTATCTCAATTCACAAACAAGGCCCAACATTTAAAAATACAGAATGAAATGTTCACTAGACTGTCCTACCTTTGATCATATCTGTGATATGTCAATCACACATTTCCCACTAGGTATCTTTCCAAAGATTCGTGAATAGGCTTTACTTTCGACTTTTGTTATTTTTGGAAAACTTTGAATTCTTATAAGATCAGACCTTATGCATGTTCAAGTATAAGTATCAAAATGCATTCCTGAGGTGATTAGATAATATAAGCATGCCATGGCACATCCTGAAATATAGGAAAATGGGTCATTTGGAGAAAAGCAGTAGATCTGACTCACCAGATTTCACCAGGCATTAATTTCTCATGCAGAGCAATAGATAAGGTAGAAAAGTAGCCAAGTTCCAGATGTCATAGTGAGTTTCCATTAGGCTGGAATGTAGTGGACACAATATAACTATATTCAAGTCAAATGCCAGCATTGCATATTCTTCTTGGCAGGCACTGTGGCTCAAGCCTGTAATCTTAACACTCTGTTAAGCCAAGGTGAGAGAATCACTTGAGGTCAGGAGTTTGAGACCAGCTCTGAGCAAGAACAAGACCCAGTTCTACTAAAAATAGGAAAAATTAGCTGGGTGGTATGTGCCTACAGTCCCAGCTACTTGGGAGGCTGAGGTGGGAGGATCTCGTGAGCCCAGGAGTTTGAGGTTGCTGTGGGCTAGGCAACAGAGTGAGACTCTGTTTCAAAAAAAAATTATTTATACAATCCCTTTAATAATATCATAGCTGCTTATCTGACTACATGGCACACCTCTGCCTAAAGACAGAAGCCTGGATTAAATAGTTTCTAAGGTTCCCTCTTCCCTGGGACCTGGAGCTTTCAGGCTGAGGACTTTATGATAGCTTTCCAAAGTGTAGGTTAGCATTACTGCAGAAAGACGATGGTACCATCTTTGCTTTGGCAAAAAGAGGTTAAGTGTACTCACCGGCTCAATTATTACCACCAAGTCCCAGAGACACAATCCTGTGTTTATTTTGGTGACTAATGCTTCCCATGACTGTGGACTTTTAAAAAGCACTTTCAAAATGAGACATCGAAAAATTTCCTATTTCATCTCTGCAGTGAAGTACTGTATCTCTGCAAGTTAAAATGAGAAGCAAGTCTCCTGCCCTGTGGAAAACTAAAATAAATCAATAAATAGAAGCTGATGCTCGAGACAGTAACCACAATTCACTATTTATGTAGCTTTCTTCATGAAGTGACAAAGTAGTTTATTATTTTATTTACAAAAGTTTCACTGGGGTAGCCTCATGATCAAGATATTTTTATTTTCATGACACCTTCTTCTTGTGAGGATGACAGTCAAGAAACATTAGTCTACCTTGTCTGCTCATGTACAGAGGCAGTGTTCAGTCTGCTGTCAGATTGATAAATAGTGCCCATCCACATGCCTTCGATGGTTATTATTGGGGTTATGGGCCCAAGGAAAGTTCATGGATGTGTTTTTGTTGTTAAATCTGTCCATGGATTCCTGGATAGTATTTCCTATATGCCAGATATCCTTTATTTTTTTCTCTACCTTGATTCCAACCATACTGGTTCTGTTTGGTTTATTACTTCTCTTCCCCTTCCCATTAGTGCATATTCAATTATTTTGTAGATGTACTACTTTAAGGGCAGGAAATAGGTCATATTGATTTCTCCCCCAGGACTTAGCAAGGGGCCTGGCACAGATTGTGTGCCAGATATAAGTTTGTTGGACAGTATTGTTCCCTGTGCTTGAAGATGTGACTTGGACACATTCTGTGTGTTTAAATACACGTGGATGTGATGAGACCATGAGGGGGTGAGCCTGCATTAATTTCCAGCTCCCCAGTGTCTGTTCTGTACTGCTGCCTGTAATGATGTTGGCTCGCTAATCCCCTTAAAACTTTCTTTATCATTATTCCTAATTCAGTCCATGTGAAAAATACTTGTGGACTCCTCAGGTGATTCTGTCAGTGTGGAATGATGGGCACTCACTGACATGGATGTGAACATAATGCCTAGGGCAGGAGTTCAAAGACCCATGAGATCTATGTGAAATATTTAAGTTTTAAATCAAGCTCATACATTTTAAATAAATGTGCTCTAAGTTCATTGAAAAAATATAACTTCATGCAATAAATTGTTTTTAGAAAATAGAAAGCTGTTTTTATGTAAATACAAATTGATGAAAATTCACAGAAAAATTTAAATTAATTTTACCTTTGCTTATGTATATGTCTTGATAACAAACCAGCAATGTTTGGTAGAATAATGCAATAAAGCCTTCCTGATTTATATGTTTATTCAAGAAAAACTATTTTCTTGCTTTCACTTAGCAAAATAATATCTTGTTATAATCAATAATTTTTATACAATTTGGATTTTAGTGATAGTAATAGTTTAAAAGATGAAAAGGATAAAATGTAGTTGTATGGAATATTCAAATATATTATCATAAGAATGTTCACTGAGGTAAGTGTAAAATGATAAGAATGAAATTTTTTTATATTACTTATTAAAATTATTTTTTAAACATTCAAAGTTTCCAATTATAATTAACATGCAAATTATAAATTATAGTTAATGAATACCAAAAATTGAAAGCAAAATTATTTTAAGGATGTCCTTTTAAAATTATTTTCTGAAAAGTTACTTATATATTATTAAATAATTCTATAAAAATAAAATATTGGTATTAAAATATCAGTATTAGATTTCATGTATTTTATAACTCAACCTTTCTCTATATATACATATATACTTATTTACATATATAAATTTAATAATTATAAATTGTTTAATTTATAAAATTTTTATAGAGCAAATTTATATACGATACAGAAATTTATTACATTTATAAATATTATGTATTTTTATAATTGATAAATTGGTTAATATGGCAAAATTTTCTTTAGCCATTATGGGCAATTGTTACAAATGCCTTACTAATTAGGCATTACTTCGGGTACTAGTAATTGGCACTGAAAGAAAAGCAAAATTTTCAATAATCCCCATATTCCATTCATTGTCTTTTGCCCTCACCTTTTGATTTTAAAAACTCAATGCACACACACATACCCCTCCAAATATCTTCTCTAATGATTTTTGAATTATCAAAAAACATACACAGTGTATAAATTCAAACAACATATAATATATAAAGTAAAACATGTAGTTCCTTTCAGTAATTCTACCTGCTTTCATAGTTCACTTTTATGATAATTATTGTTAGCAGTTTGATATAAAGCAATGTGCACAGGGGGACAAACTGTCTTTTATATGCAGGAGATGATACTAAGTATACTTGCTTTGCAACTTGCTTTGCTCATTAAAGAACGCATCATGACCATCGCTCCAGGTTAGTACATGCAGGCCTCCTTCTTTGTTTATAGTGTAAAATTAATTTAACTGTATCCCCTGAAGGACATTTAGGTTATTTTCATTCTTATAACTATGAATAATATTACCATGAAAGTTATATTTACCTTATATAAATGTTATATAAAGTCAGCTGGAATAGACAGCAACAACTGTACTAGTTGACATCCATGCTGATGTTCTGAGCAACCCTCTACCCAGGGATCTCCTCTCATAGCTTCAGTTACCTTAGTCTGTACCCCAGGACCCTGCTCATGTCCCCCTAGTAGGCAGTCTCCCGGACTCTTCCAATGTGCACAAGCTACACAGAATCTTAAGAAGCCTTTGTCTTCATAATATATCTTTCAAGATTACCTGAAAGTTGAATTTTCCTTCTAAAATTCTTCCTTGAATTATAACATTTAAAAAAAAATCTAACATTCTTTACTGTTAATGATTCAATGCTTGATATTGTTTTATATGGGAGCCAGTTGCCCTTTGTTAGTTGTAATTTCTGAGAGGACAGATATCTTGAATATCTCTGTATGATGCCGTGCCACACAGATGAAGCCTCTCACATTCGTAGTCAGGTCTAGTCCTGGACATTTCTTCCGTGGAAAAGGGGCATCCAGGTAGCACTCAGAATCAATTCACCTAATTACCCTGCAATTGCTGGTACAAAAGCTGCCTTTAGATGGTACACAGATAATGGTACCCATAATTTATTTTTTTAAATCCACACTAGCCACAATCTAGTGTAAACTATTTTATGGCTTAGATAAAGAGTCTTTCTGCTATGTTAAGGAAAACCTCTTACATTTCTTCTCACCACCTAGGAGAGAAATGGACTCACACACACTAGTGCTAATGGATTCAAGGTCATGCACTTCGTTTTAGCCTAAACTTCAGAGGAACAAAGATATAAGGTGGGATTAAATCTGTAGAAGGAGTGATGCTTCCCAGATTCTGAGTTAAGAAAGCCTTTTTGGCAGTGCAAAATGTTGCATTAAAAGCCCCAGTACTCTTTCAAATCTCTAAAACCCAAGCAGCCCAAAAGCAATGCCTCCTTGATTAGCAGAGCACAGATGCCACCTACTCACTGTCTGAGAACAATTACAGATTCATGTGCAAGAACAAGTGTACTTTTTTTTTTTATGAAGTACAAGTGCAATTTTATTACATGTGTAGATTGAGTAGTGGTCAAATCAGGGCTGTTAGGGTATCCATCACCTGAAGGACATACATTTTACATATAAATTTCTGACCATCCACCCCACCCTCTTACTTACCTCTGCTGCTACTTTCCTCTGCTTCTTTGATGCTCACCAAAATCAAGAAGCTAGTGTTATGCAGAAGTAAACTGGTATTTGGTAAGTGTCAAAAAGTGACAAAAGGATGTATGACTGCAAGGTATTTGGAAGAACTGCCACAAATACTTACCAAACGAGGTCATGTTCCCTGACAAAGTGGCTTGAAGAGAAAAGTGAGAAACATAGAAAAGTAAGTCTTCAGATAGCTTGCAAACCTTTCCACAAATCTACATCTGAAAATGCGTATTCATTTTCTCCTGTCCCTATTCCCCACTTTCATGCCTATGCACATGTGCAGACATATATGTGCACACATGCTTGCACATGCAACTACAAAGGCCATGGCGAGATATTCAACTTCATTCTAAGTGTCATCGAGTCATTGGAGGGTTGTAAGAAGACATGACACAATTTGCATTTTTAAAAGGTCACTCTGACTGCTCTGTGAAGAATATATTGTAGGAGGACCAAAGTATATTTAGGGTGGTAGCAGTAAAAGTAAGATGTGTCAGATTTTTTAATTATATTTTGCATGCAAACAGATGAATTGTGGTGAGTGGTGAATTGGGGAGAAGCCAGGTTGCAAGGAGAATGGTCATGAGTTTACCTTTGGACATGTTAAGTTGAGATGTTTAATAGGGGTTTGAATATATTAATCTACAGATAAGGAAAGTAAGAGGTTGCAGTGATAGAATTTTATGTATATAGGTGATTTTTCTGGTAATGGAAGAAAGTGTAGATCAGTGATTTTCAATCCTGCTGTACCTACAGGAAAAAAATAACAACAGTGTCCACACTCAAGTGCAAACTAATTGAATAAAAATATCAGGAATGGAACTAGGCAATGGTGATTTTTTTCAAAGCTCTTAGTTGATTCTGATGTATAGCGAGGGTTGGGAAACACGGTTGAAGAGAGAGAAGAGGACTAAACCCTAGACGTGCACAAAGGAAAAATAAATGGTGAACATACTGAGATTAAATCACTGATGCCTTCCTCACTTAGACATTTAATCAAGAGCATTTCTGTAGTGATGAAAGTAACTGATCTTGAGATCACAAGTGATGACAGATCAAAAGAGCTTGTAATATAAGGCTGTCATCATTATTTATACAGTACAAGCCTTAATAGAGTCTCCATATAGTTAAGCATGAATAATATTAATAGCTATTATTCAGAAACCTGTGGAATTTTTAAAACATATTTTGACCTATTTTCTGCCTTCTAAAACTTCCAAAAATTAAAACTAATTAAGTAATGGTTTTATACAATTAAATTATGATTGAATTCATAATGTTATTTGTTTTGTCATGATCTATTAATTTAATAAGCATTATCTTCTAAGTCTGAGACTTTGGAAGGTTGTAAACATGAATATAGTACAGGCTGAGTTCTTATAAAGATCTTAGTTAGCAAAAGAGATACATAGAATCATTAAAGCAATAGTTACCAACCAGAATGATATTCAAAATATTTAACCACCAATACAGCATGGGCACTAACCAACTACAATCGAAATTACACGTTTGGTTGTTGGATTATTTCAAAGATGCTAAGAAAGCCAGGCTGCTCAGAAGGTAAGGTCTGCATTCTTTGCCAACTGGAGTAAAAGTACTACGATATATCACCTGTAATAGCTGCCGTGGTGCTTCTGGTGTGTAGCAGCTGCATATCAGCTCTGCATACCAAAACATGTAAGTCCCAAAGAGGCAGGAACAAAGGGATATCCAAGCGACTGAGATTTTTATTAGTGGGTCACAAAGTCAGAATATTGTATTATGAGTTCCTCCAACATTAGTTGCATAGCATTTTGCTATACATAACCTTCTCAACTACCAATATTTCTTCTTGTAGTTATTTGGTAAATGTAGCTAATTTTCTGACTTAGCTAGTAAATTAATTTAAAAATATTCTATGTGCATATGCAAGATTGTAGAAAATTATTAGCAGTAGACTCTTAAAAAGCAAAGACATTACTTTGTTATTTCGATACCCCTTTTCCTTTATTATCCTAATTTTGGGGGGCAATACCATCTATTTCCATGATTTCTAATATTACTTCTGTGCTGATAACTTCCATATCTGTAACTCTACCACTAATCTTGATCCTTTTTCACACTTCAAACTGCCTGCTGAGTATATTTGTATGGAATACTCACTGGTATCTCACATTCTACATGCTGTATAGGGAGAACAGTTTGGAAGTTATTTTTAATGATCCAAATGAGAATTGAAGAATCTGAATTAAGTCAATAGTAGAAGGAAATGGAAAAAAAAGACTTGATTTGAGATATATTCGGAAGTCAATCTTTAAAATCTGATCACTGAGTAGAAATATGAGGAAGTAAATAGCCATGGATGACATACAAGTTTCTAGTTTAAGAACTTGAGGGGAAGTCTTAACGAAAAATGGACATTTTAGGTGATAGAACAACTTCTGAAGGGAAGTTCTATTTTAGGCATAATAATTCTGCAATTTGTACAGTATTTTCAGGTGGCTATAATTACAATTGGCTATTGAAAATATGAATCTGGATTTAGGGAAACAGGTTAAGGGTATATTTTTAAATGTGGCATGTAAATACCAATTTTTGCTCTCTAAGGATTGTCAAGGCAGTTTCTCTGGACATTTATCTGTAAAATGAGGGGATTGTGTCTGATAATCTAAAAAGGGTTTTTAAAATTACAATTCTTTTTTTTTTTTTTTTACTTTTCTTTACTCAATATACATGTACCCTTATGGTTCTATGTTTTCTAATTCTGCCATTCTCGCTATCTGAAATCTCCTCTCTTTCCTTTTCAAAATATCAGCTTATTACTCAGCCTTCAGAAGTTTGCTAAATTGCCTCTCTTTCATACCCCTGATCAGAATTAATCATGCCTCTGTATCTAGGGCAATATTCCCCAAACAGCCTATTGAACAAATGGAATTAACCTGACCCTGTAGTATTGTTGCATAAGAGTCTTAATTTACAAAATATTAATACTAATTAGGCAATTCACGGTTATAAAGGTTCTGTATAGTTTGGTTTAAATATGGAAAAACTGAGTTTACTTTTTATATATAAGTACCTGTGATAGAGGGGACAAATGAAGATTTCAACAATTTATTCAGAGCAGAATATGAAGTTCATGAGCCCAGTTTCCATTTGGCCTGTCACTGAGCAGGGCCGGGCATGCTGTGAGATGCGTGAGTCATTCTCATGGCATGTTGTGATGGGGAATGGGGGAGTGAATTTTCTTTCATGTTGTGATTTTAATCATCACCAATTTAAGGTTATTTTGGAAGAACTTGTGACCGATTATTGAGATTTTGTACAATTTATTGCTAAGACTTGCTGAGCTGCTTTTTTCACATCAATGACCTTTTAGAATTAAAGAGTTCTATAAAACTCAAAATTGTGGACCTCCGAGGGAATCATTTGCTTATGTCACAAAGCTACCTGAACACATTTAACCAAAGACGAAGTGGAGAAAAATTTTCAAAAAAAAGCAGTAAGCATTACTGATGTGTTAATAGAAATGCAGGCATTCAAACTAAAATTCAAAATGTCTATTGAGCTAAAGCAACTAAAATCGAGCTAATTCCACGATAATAAATTGTCCCAAACTGACCAGAATCACAGAAAGTAGAAAATTATAGATAGTATATAAATGTGAATTTAAATTTTCCAAACAGATTCATGCATTTAATGTTATATAAAAAGCCTTTCAAATATCTGTGGTCGAAGTGCAAACATCAGAGTGAGAGTATGTACAAAGCGTGATTTTTTCTTATACATTTAGATTCATTTCAGAAGAAAAAGAAGACAAAACATCCCAAAGGCAAGTATATAGAATCCAGAAGTTTTCTGAGCATTTTGATAATCCAGTACTTCTATCTGACTAAAAATATATCCGCTTTCATAAACTTTGCAAACTAAGCTTAAGTGTCTCAGAAATATAAAATTGTACTGAAAATATAGCTGAGCTCTTACTGAATACAATTTCCAATGATTACTTTATTAAGTAATACATTTGTCACTGAATATATTCTCAACATCAGTCCATGTCTGGTATATGTCTGTACCCACAAAATTTTATGTAAATAGTGTCGCTTTAATTTTTAAACTTGATTTTTCTGTTTCTACCCAAAAATGTGCACTCTAATAGCTGATATGCTATACCTCACAAAAAGCCAACTGTTGGAGGAACTCATAATACAATATTCTGACTTTGTGACCCACTAATAAAAATCTCAGTCGCTTGGATATCCCTTTGTTCCTGCCTCTTTGGGACTTACATGTTTTGGTATGCAGAGCTGATATGCAGCTGCTACACACCAGAAGCGCCACGGCAGCTATTACAGGTGATATATCGTAGTACTTTTACTCCAGTTGGCAAAGAATGCAGACCTTACCTTCTGAGCAGCCTGGCTTTCTTAGCATCTTTGAAATAATCCAACAACCAAACGTGTAATTTCGATTGTAGTTGGTTAGTGCCCATGCTGTATTGGTGGTTAAATATTTTGAATATCATTCTGGTTGGTAACTATTGCTTTAATGATTCTATGTATCTCTTTTGCTAACTAAGATCTTCATAAGAACTCAGCCTGTACTATATTCATGTTTACAACTTTCCAAAGTCTCAGACTTAGAAGATAATGCTTATTAAATTAAATTTAATTCTTTTAAATTCTTTAAAATAAAAGTTGAATTAATATTTAGATTCTAATTACTGTCTTAGCTCAGAGAGCCTAGAAAAAGAAAACCGAGGCTATTCTGAAGCCCACTTGCCAGTGCTTATTAGAGGCACAGTTCCAGAGTAGCGAACATGAGGGAAATGCATAGAAGATGCTACCTTACCTTTCAGCTCACAGCTTCACAAGAAAACATGACTAGTTCGCTTAAACAGAGAGGATGTGACCAGAGAGAATAGTCCTCAGAATAGTCCATGAACAAGGAGGAAGAGCAAGGAATTTTGCATCATTTGTTTTCATCTTTTTGTCTCTCACTGATCTTAGTTTTCCCCACTGGGCATTAATTCCCACACACATCTAGACTGTACTACCAAACTACTAAAAGTAGGTGCTGGAGAAGCCAGAGCTCCTGTAAAGTCATCAGGTAATACGGGGCTGTCAAAGCAGCTGCAGCTTCATCATGCAGAGTCTGATGGACAGTATGCCAAAGTCCAGCTCCATCAAAGCCCAGCTCTTCAAAGGACTCTGAGATAACCATAGCCATTAGGAAATAAGGCAACAGCAGGAGAGGCCAGGGGGCTCTGATGGGAGCAAATTACCAAGGTTCAGGGGCTAAGGAAGTCTGGAGTGGCATGGAAATGATGCCAGTACAGTTTCTAAGAGGTTTTCATTTTGAACGTTTAAACTTAAACCACACCCTAAACAGCACTACCAAAACAGTGAGTTGTGAACTAGCTAGAGAGGAAGCTTAAAGGGAAACTTTACTTAGGTTTCAATTTTTATCAGTCTGATAGAAGGAAAGAGATTGTCCACTAGCTGAAGAAGAACTTCAAGAAATTGATTATTTTTTCCAATTTCTAGTAAGTCTGGTCTTCCCGGTATGACTTTATCACTTTTACTATTTTTAAGTAAATGCTGAGAAATATCACCTCTCTCTCTCTCTCTCTCTCTCTCTCTCTCTCTCTCTGTCAGAGATTCTGACACAGAATATCTTGAAAGTGTCTTGAAAGTAAAATATGAATTATTGCTTTGGCAAGAACCATTCTCCTTGAATGCAAGTAATTTGTAGTTGACTATCTTTTACTTAGAGATGCAACATCTCTAGAAAATAATCTCTTCTGAAGCGAAAGAAGTTACCTACAACACCATCTATTTATTGTAGAAAAGATAGGCATGATTTCCAAATTCTTCACATCAAATAATTCTTGGTTGAGAGATTTTAGCTTTACCTCTCCAAGGTATCTGCTTTGATATTCTATTATGGGTATAGATGTGCCATTTTTCAAGGATCCACTTGTGTAGATTTAAATGAAAAATTAAGCATTCTTTGTCATTTTGTTTTAATCAAGTGATGTCTTCATTTTCCCTCTGGGGAGGCAATCTACTTAGTTTCACTGCAAAGTAAATTCACAAGCTCACACAGCTCCAGAAAGCATTCACTTTACATAGACAAAAGGATTGGTCAAGGCAATGCAGGGATACCTGGGATTATATTGAATTAGAATTAAATATCACTTATGCTGGCATATTTAGAATTTAGTTCCACTGTGTCCAGTAAAATAACCAACTCTATCTAATGGTTGATTTAATTGTATTCAAATAAATTTTTATTAAATCTCTTAATTTTTTAAGCTTCTTCAATTCAAATACTTTAAGCTGCTTCTTGACTAAATTAATTAATAACAAACTCCAATATAAAATTTCCCTTATTGGCTAATAAAATTCAGTTGTTTGGGACATTACAGATCATGAAATTAGTAATTATAATAAAGTGTCTAAAACAAATTTTCTTGGCATTTTAGATTACTTATTAACAGGAATCCTTGAGATCAAATAGAAACAAATGAAGATATATTCTACAGAATGACATAATAAAGAAATAAGCATATAATTTTTATATAATGTAAATGCAGATATCAAATGCATATACTGTAACCATTAGTTTTTATGTTTGGTTTCATAAAGCCACATACATATATTTTAACATAATGAATCAAATGTGATTTATTTATTTTAAAGATTTTATGTCTTTCTGCAAGTCAATTCACTATACTACTCTGTCTTTCACTTTTCCATCCCTTTTACTATGAAGTCCTCTAGAGAGCAAAGACTTGTATGTAACATTTTCTGTGAGCGCCCCGCAAAACACCATGAATACAAAGGTACTAAATAAGTACAGTTTTGATATCGGAATAAATGGTGTTAGACATAACACAAACTAAATATTAATCGAACTATTATAGTATTGAGACCATTTTCCCCTAATTAGACCTTTCTTTAAACACCCTAATTGTGCTAGAACATGGAAAAAGCAATGTTTTATACTGACTCTTACAATATGATTGTGAATGAGAGTCATAGTAATACCAAAGATAACAAAAGCACTTTATCTCTCACATATGAAAGCCCATGATTTATGTTTTATTTATTATTATATTTTATATAATATATTTTATATAATTATATTTTATTTATTTTTAGCCATCTTCAACTTATTTTTTGCTTTTATTATAATTTTAATTGACACAATAATTGAACATGTTTGTGAGGTACAGTGTGATATTTTGATGCATGTATGAAATGTGTAATGATCAAATTATGGTAACTAGCATACCCATCACCTCAAACATATATCATTTTTTGTGTTAGGAACATTCAAATCCACTCTATTTATAATGCACAATAAATTATTGTTAATTATATTCACACTGCAGTGCTATAGAACACTAGAATTTATTCTCCTATCTAGCTGTAATTTTGTATTTGTCAACCAACATATGGCAATCCCCTCTCAGCCCTCCCATCCTCCAGTAATCACTATTTTACTCTTTACTTCTGTAAGATCAACTTTTTTAGCTTCCACATATGAGTGAGAACATGCGATATTTGTCCTTCTGTGCCTGGCTTATTTCACTTAACATAATGTCCTTCGAGCTCATCCATGTTGCCAAGAATGACAGGATTTCATTCTTTTTAAAGTCATCTTAATCTTTCTCTGAGTTACAGCAGAAAAGGCAACATCTCTAGAGTGACAGTTTCTCTTAATTCATCCCATTTTGCTTCACTATCACATCAGGTAAATGTAACAGCAATCAAAAGAGAAATATGCACTTCATATTTTTCATATTAGTTAATTAATTTGAAATAATGTATTCTTCTGCAGTGTGTAAAACACTATTCATAATTTGCCCAAAAACAAAATCAAGCCAAACAAAAAACTTGGATACTCAGCAGAAATGCCATTTCTCTGCTCTATTTTGTCTATATCCTAAATATTTCTGGACAAAGGCAAGAGTAATGAAAAATGAGATGGGTTTGAACGAAAAGCTTTTCAAATAGAAAAGTTTTCACACATATCTTAATGACAATAGTCATTGGAGCAACAAGGCACTTCGAATATAATTCAGAAATGTAGAAACAATTCAATATAGAGAATTTAAAAATAATTCTTTCTACTATGATTCATTATTTTTTCCCTTACATTATTGTACTTGAATACAGGGAAATCTTGGTTAGCTGGAAAATTGACTGTTAAACAATGGGAACTATTATGTATTGGACCTTTTGACTCCGTAATTAAATTGAGTTCCAAATTCCTAGAATAAGACCAATATTTAAATATGTACATTTCTTAGGCTTTATATTTCTCTCATATTCAAGGAAAGTCTTGGGAAACTTCATTATTTTGGAAGATGCCAATCTCCGATTTGGAAGATGCCAATCTTCCACCTTGTGGAAACAATAATTTGTTTACATGTTGACTAAGATATAAGCTTGTGATTTTGGTGCACATGGGGTCATAGACAACATATTAATTGAAAAAGAGCTTTAATTTGTAACTGTATGAAATAAAGACAAGGCATTATATAAACTTAACCTAAATCAAGAGGTGACTAATAAATACAGCTACAAAAACATAGAATAGTCATTGTTTTAACATTATTTAATAGCCTTAGTGTTTTCTTGTCTTTAAAAAGTAGACTTTTATAATGTCTTTAAATAGATAAACTGCTTGCAAAAGCTCTGTTACTTCAGAATTTCTATCTCCCTTGGGTTGTCTGACAGGCACTATATGGGAGGAATTTTCAATAGTAGCCACAAATAATATGTAATTTGTATTTTGATTTGATGGTGAATTCTGGGGTCAAAGAAAGCAAGACATTAATGGTCCTGAGGCAGATTTTATACCTGTTCTGGAATTGCAGTCTCTCAGGTCAGGGCTTCATTTCTGCAATCTACTGGATGTGCAAAATTGAGTCTGCTCATCATCATCTGAGCAAATCCGTTGGGTTGCTCTTGTTAGTGGGATTTACCATTGCCAAAGGTCATGGAGCATCTTTGTAACAAATTTCAGAAGGAATAGCCTGGTTTTTACACCTGGCTGCTCAGAAACCCCAGTTAAGCTTGCATACATCTCCAGGTTATCACAGATAGATTATGTTGGGGGAGATAAAGTATGATACCTAAATATTACTGACTTCACTCATGCAAATCCTCGAGCTACACCGTTTATTCCCGGGTTTCTTCTGTTTCTCTAGAAATCATTTGTCTTTAGCTAATATCACCTTGTTCCTTCTAGGCTATTGTTCAAAGTTTGATACATTTCTTTTTGTGCATTATGAATTAAACTTTAAGCTCTTTAGCACATTGTAAATGGTCAATTAAATGTTACTGAAAATTAAGCCATCAGGAATATGGCAGGAGAGCACAGTGTCATATTAGAGCTTCTTGCCTATTTCATGACTTTATCATCTTTACTGGGGGTGGGGAGGGATACCTGAGGTTAAATGCTTGTCACCACATAGGCAATCTTGGAGTGATGTAAAGTCCAACAAAGTCCCTTTTTATTTTATTGTGTCAAAAAACAAAGTTTTCTTTTCTTCTTTTATCACCAGTTCAACTTTTTTCTCCACAATGAAACAGAATACATTTTAAATGTCAAGCCTATCTTCAGATGGATCTTCACAGATGCTGTTTTAAAATTTACTATTCACATATCCAAATTTATCTCATGGGATCAGATCCAAAGTATACATTTATGTGTGTGTGTATGATCTTTTCTCTTTTGTAGTGAAATTAGCTTTAAAAGTTTCTATTTTATATAATTTTTTATTCCGTTTTATTTTTTCATTTCAAAATATTATGAGCTTCTAATTTTTGATACATTCTAATTATGTTATGTTTTTCTCTTTTGGCATCAACTGCTGAATAGTTTTCCACAACGTATCTTATATTCATTGGTCTGGTGGAAACATTCTATTTGTATTTAAAGTCATTTGAAGTTCTTGTCATATGCTCACAGAATTCCTTCTTTCTGTATGATTTTCATTTTAATTTACATTTTATAGTATTATTTATACATTTTGTACATAAACAGTGTTAAAAGAGTATTCACCCATGGGTCATACATTTTGGTTTTCATTAATATATGGAAAAATATTATCCTTATTTTGCTACTCTTCCTTTATTTCTTCCTATTTTGATTTGATATTTGATATTTTAATTTTAGCATTGTTGAGTGCTATATGTTCTTAGTCCTGAGGCTGTAAGAGAGCCATTTAAACACATCTCCACCCCTTTCTTAGAGTACTAAGATGATGATGAACAGCTGTTAAATAATAATAATGCAATGCAAAAGGCACTCTGAAGGAGAAAGAAATAAACTACCAAATTCACATAGACAGAGAAGCAGGTAAATAATCAGGCAAGTTTTGCAGAACTATTCATGAAATATTATAGTATAGTTAGCATGACAAGAGTATGAGAGCAGGGAAGAGAAATCACAGGGAGATGAGTATAGAAGAGGAGACCACAAGAAGACTTACTAGAAGGATCAACGTCTCAGAAAAAAAAAAAAAAAGGAAGTTAATGAACGTTGATATAGCTTTTATCACTTTGAATTTTGGATGTTTGTTTATAATCAATTAAACTGTGGTATTTCAAACCTAGATACTAATGAATATCTGTCAGTATTTTTGAAATTTGGACAAAGTAATTTCTGGGAATGGCAAAGAGTATTGTGTGGCAAATATGCCTACTGAAAAAAAAAATTGAGAGTAGATATCTGAATCATCATTCCAGTAAGTATAATGAAAGGAGATTGAGTATACAAAGGCATATCCATTATATTTCTACCATTGGAACTAATTCTGATTAGGTCATACACAATACTTTTAATATTAAAAATAATTAAATTCTATTATATTATAGATATGATTGTGTGTTTGATTAACCTCATATATATTATAGAAGGAAATCCACAAATAGGCCTCCATATGCCTAGTTTTACATTCTATTTAAGAAATTTATACTTGCCATGATCATCAGTAGTTATCTAACAAAGAAATCAAATGGCAAGACTACATGATGAAACATTAGAACAATACCTCTTTTTTTCTTCATTCTGTGTAAGTATCAGAGTTGGAAATTAGATAGAGAGTGAGTATGAAGAATTTACTAACTCTTAGTATATAATTACACCTTAGAAATATATTTATCTGAATGTAGTTTTGATAATTTGAAAAAGAAATTTGAGGGAACTACAAAGACATATTTGGAACATTAGGTTAAAAATGGGCAAAAAGAGATGAATACCAATGGTTGATGTTCAGACATTAACAGATGCTCAGGGTTATACTGATCATGTGAAAATAGCACTAGGAACATTAGAAAACATTAAGGTATATTGTTAATTGATCTCTGGGTTTCCTAGAGGACAAAATGAAGAGGAAAATATATCTCCTTTAGTAGAGTTACAGTGTCAAAAGATTAAAAATATCTCTTTTATTGTTAGAAATTTAGTAGAAATATAAGCTGATAATATGGGAAAAGTGAGAAACAGAGGTACTGTGGTACCTTAACATGGGCAGAACAGAGGGAAAACTGTACAAAACACTTTTGAATCTTTGTAGTTTTGCAAAACTTATGAAAATAATTATATAAATAATAAAAGGCTCAAAATAAACCGAGAAATTCAGGAAAGTGTGTATGTATATTCTCATACATTTTCATATGTTAACTATGTAGATTTTATATTTATATTAACTAATGAAATAACAGCTGTTATGTTTTATGTGGAACAGAAAGAATTAGGTAAAATATTTTATATTAAATGTTCTGTCATACCTATCTGTTATAAAGGCATAGGTCTTCCATAAATTTTCAATGGGTAATGAGTGATACAAGCATCTTGAAATCAACTCAATGAGCACAAGAGTTAGAAAGGAAACCAGTCTTCCTGGAAACTGTATTTTCAGGCTCCAGATGGCTTGTAAAAACTGTATATTAGAAATTTTTATGCAAAATATTCAGTCATTTCAGTGGCTTTGAAAATGCAGGCCATTCATCTCTGGAATGGATTACAAAATTATTAAAATCAAGAGCTTAAATCCATATGGAATACATTTTCTTAATAAATCTGTATTAAAAATGTACTTAATGTTGAGTCAAGACCTTGCTAAATTTGTTATGATAAAAAGATGTTTCACACTGGAAAAACTTAGAAACTCATATATTATTCAAACCGCTTTAAGTATGTTCATAAAGAGCTACTCAAAAAACCTAAGTTTTCTTTTTCTTTTTTTTTGACCTTCTTATACACTCATAGTTTCATACCTTTCATAAATAGAATCTTAAGAAAGTGTATATGTCTTATGCACATAGCAAAATGTATCCTTCAAAGGCATTGCATTAAGTTCTATGAATTTTATTCTCTCACCAAATTCCTCTTTTCTAAGAGAGATGAGAATGGAAGCTGGCTTATTTTAAGTCCAGAGGTGATTATGTTGGTAAGAAGTTTGAATAAAATCAACTTGGTCCCTTTTTAAAGTCCTAAATCAGTAATACATACTCTTCTGCCAATTTCCTGTATTTATTTATTGATTTATTTCAAGAAGGTAAAAAACTCCACTTAAAATATCTCACTTTATCTGCAACCTTTCTCTATAATAAATGCCTGAACCATATAATTTAGAATAATTTGTTACAGTTACTAAATCATTAATTAGCCTTTGGACATGCATCCTTTTCTACTGGTTATTGCTTAGAACTATACTTCGAAAAAAATGTAATTTCCACAGACTTGAAATGTAGAACCTACATAGCATTTTTTAAAATATTTTTTTAACTTTTAGAACACTTTTATATTTATAGAACAAATGTAAACCCAGTACAAAGAGTTCCCATATACCCTACACCCAGTCTTCCCCGTTATTAACGTGCTATGTTGGTATGGTACATCTGTTATAATTAGTGAACCAATACTAATACATTATTATTAAATAAAGTCTATACTTTATTCAGATTCTTTTAATTTTTACCTAATGTCTTTTTTTTAGCATCCTATCCGGAATATATTACATTTAGTCTTCATGTCTCTTTAGGTTATATTTGGCTATGATAGTTTCTTAGATTTTCCTTATTTTTGATGACATTGGCAGTTTTGAGAATTATTGGTCAGGTTTTTGTAGAATGCTTCTAAGTTGAGATTTTTCTGTGTTTTTTTTTCTGAGAATTAGACTGGAGTTATGGATTATTTGAAAGGAGACCCTAGAGGTAAATTATCATATTTATCACATCTTAAGTCTATATGACTTATCACTTTTCATCACCTGACTAAGGCATGTTTTGTCAGGTTTCTGCACTATAAAGTTATTTTTATTTTCTATCTTTCCATATTATACTGTTTGGAAGGAAGTTGCCATGAACAGTCTACAATGGAGTGGGAAGTTATGTTCCCCTTCTGGTTTTGAGGGTAGAGTATCTACATAACTAATTTGTAATTTTGCACAAAAGATTGTCTATTCATTTTCTTTTATTTATTTATTCATTCAATAATTCATTATAACAGTATAAACTCATGGATATTTATCTTATACTTTGGGTTATCATCTTGCTACTACTTTCTTTTCTTGCACAAATTGTACCAGCTATGGCCATTGGGGACTATTTGGTTTGGCTCCTATGTCCCTTTGATATATACCCCAAATCATGTTTGGTTTGTGGTTTTTATTGTTTGTTTGTTTTGAATTTTTGCGTTTCCTTATTTTCTAGCACTACAAGCTTTTCCGGGCTCATCTTGTATTTTTCCTGCGCTAAACCTGGAATCAACCATATATCCAAGCAGGCCTAGTTCCTTTTACTGAAAAATAGTATAGTAACCAAGATCTGTGCAGTAGGTATATTCATTGCTACTAGGCCCTGTCACTTGACAGAGCATGGAGATACACTTATGTATACTGACCCATGTATATACACATACTTATAAACATTTCTATATGTAATCACATGTATCTGTCTTAGGCTAAATATGAGTTCATGCTGATGTCTCCAACTCTGATCCATTACCACACGGCATATGCCTCTCCACTTGTTTATCTGTAACCTCCCGCTCCAACATTGAAAAACCTGGCCCTTGCTATCTGCCAACCATTTATGTAATTGTTCAATTCCAGTGTACATTTATAGCAGTACCAGAATGGCTAACCCCTATCTCCATAGGAAACCCTTTTATGAACTAGAGCACAGCACCATCCATGTATAATATCTTTTGCCTTTAACTTTATAGATTCCACTCATTTCTAAAGGTACTTAAGTCAGCATGTTTTCTCTCATCCTTTTCAGTGAGGTCATTCTATACATTTGTAATTTATTTATATTGTATTTTTCATAGTCTGCATTTTGTCCTGGGATCCTCAACCTCCTAAATGATATGTTTTAATTTTCATACATTAAGGTTTATACTTTGTGCCATGAGGTTCTATAGATTCTCACAAATGCATAGTGTAATGCATCTACCATTAAAGCATCGTATGGAAAAGTTTCACTGTCCTACCACTGATCATTTACTATTGCTATAGCACTGCTTTTTCCAGATGTCATATAATTGGAATAATACAGAAAATAGTCCTTTTCAGTATGGCTTTTTAAATATACCAATATGGATTTAATATTCATCCATGATATTTCATGGCTTGATAGCTCATTTTAAAAAATTCCTGAATAATATGTCATTCCATGGATGTATCACAATTTGTTTGTTTATTCACCTATTGAAGGTCACCTATATTGCTTCCAGATTGGGGTGATTATGAATAAATCTGCTATAAACATCTCTGTGCAGTTTTGTGTAAGACATAAATTTTAAAATCAGTTGGGTAGATAGCTATAAGTGTCATAGCTGGATTGTATGGTTTTTTTCTTTTCATGTTATTTAATTTCAAAATATTAATAAATGGGGCATAAATGTTTTGTTACATGGATATATTGTATCATACTTAAGTTGGGGCTTTTGATGTGCTCATCACCAGAAAAGTGTTCACTGTAACCAACAGGTAAGTTTTTATCCCACATCCACCATCCCAAATACCTCCTTCTTGGTTTCTCATGTTCTTCATGTTGCTTTCTGCCTGTGTGTATTCATCTATTAGCTCCTACTTATTAATGAGAATATATGGGATTTGTTTTTCCATTTCTGAGCTACTTCACTTAGAATAATGGCACCCAGTTCTATCCAAATTGTTGCGAAATACATTAATTCATCCTTTTATGGCTAAGTAGTACTCCATGGTATATTTGTACCACATTTTTTTTATCTGCTAATGAATTGAAGAACACTTAGGTTGATTCCACATCTTTGCAATTGTGAATTTCACGGTGATAAACAGTCAAGTGCAGGTGTCTTTTTGATAAAATGACTTCATTTTCATTGGGCAAATACCCAACAGTAGAAATCCTGGATCAAATTATAGGTGTAGATTTATTTCTTTAAGAAATCTCCATACTGTTTTCCATACAGGTCATACTAATTTGTAGTCCCACCAACAGTATATAAGCATTTCTTTCCCACTGCATCCATGCCAGCATCTATTATTTTTTGACTTTTTATTATAATAATGGCCATTCTGATAGGAGTAAAATGGCATTTCATTGTACTTATAATTTGTACTTTCCTGATGATTAGTGATGTTTAGTATTTTTTCATATGTTTGTTGGCCATTTGTCTATCTTCTTTCAAAAATCTTCTGTTCATGTCATTTTCCCATTTTGATAGAGTTGTTTTTTGTTTTTGTGTTTTCCCTTGCTGTTTTAAGTTCTTTGTAGATTCTGGATATCAGTCATTTGACAGATGTATAGTTTTTGAATATTTTCTCCCATTCTGTAGGTGCTGTATTCACTCTGTTGATTATTTACTTGCTGTGTAGAAGCTTTTTAAATTAATGAAATCCATTTATTTATTTTATTGTTGCCATATTTGCCTTTGGAGTCTTAATCATAAATTCTTTGTCTAGACCAATGTCTAAAAGTTTTTCCTATGTTTTCTTCTAGAATTTTTATGGTTTCATGCCTTACATCTAAGTCTTTTATCCATCTTGAATTAATTTTTGTGAGTGGTGAGAGATATGAATACTGTTTCATTGTTCTTCGTGTGGCTATTCAATTTTTTTCAGCACCATTTATTAAACAGGGTTTCCTTTCCCCAGTGTACATTGTTGTCTACTTTGTCAAAGATCAGTTGGTTGTAAGTAGATGGTTTTATTTCTGACTTCTCTATTCTGTTCCATTGATTCATGTCTCTACTTTTATTCCAGTACCATGCTATTTACTATAGCCTTGTAGTCTAATTCAAAATCAGGCAACGTGATGCCTCCAGATTTATTCTTTTTGCTTAAGATTGCTTTGGCTATTCAGGCTCTTTTTTCGTTCCAAAATTTATGATTATTTTACCAAAATCTATGATATATGACACTGGGATCTTCATGGGGATTGCATTGAATCAGTAAATCACTTTGGTCAGTATAGACATTTTAACTATGTTGATTCTACCCATCCATGAGTGGTGGATGTTTCTCCGTTTGTTTGTGTCACCTGCAGTTTCCTTCATCAGTGTTTTGTAGTTCTCCTTGTAGAGGTCTTTAATCTCCTTTGTTAAATATATTCTTAAGTATCTTATTTTGTTTGTAGCTATTTAAAATGATATTGAGTATATCATTTGACTTTCTGCTTGACTGTTATTAGTATATTGAAATGCTACTGATTTGTGTAGGCTGATTTTGTAACCTGAGACTGAATTTATCAATTACAAGAGTCTTTTGGTGGAGTCTTTTGAGTTTTCTAGATACAAGATCATACCACCAGCAAACAAGGATAGTTTAAACTCGTCTTTCCTAATCTTGATGCCCTTCATTTCTTTCTCTTGCGTATTGCTCTGTCCAGGACTTCTAATACTATGTTGAATAGAAATGGTGACAGTGGACACCCTTGTTTTCTTCTAGTTCCTGGGGGAATGCTTTCAAGTTTTTCCTCTTCAGCATGATATTGTCTGTGAGATTTTTATATATGTTTTTTATAATTTTGAGATATGTTCCTTCTGTGCCTAGTTTGTTGTGGGTTTTTATCATGAAAGGGTGCTAGATTTTATCAAATGCTTTTTCTGCTCTTATTGAGATGGTCATAGGGCCCTTTGTGTTTTTTTCTGTTTATGTGGTGAGTCATGTTTATTGATTTGCATATGTTAAACCATCCTTACATCCCTATGATGAAACCCGCTTGATCATGTTGGATTATTTTTTTAACGTGCTGTTGAATTTTGTTTGCTAGTATTTTCTTGAGTATTTTTGCATCCATATTCACAAGGGCTATTGGTCTGTAGTTTTCTTTTTTTGCTGTGTCCTTTCCTGGCTTTGGTATCAGGGTGATATCACCTTCCTAGAATCAGTTAGGGAGGAGTCATCAGTCATCTTTGTCTTTTTTTACCATTGTTGATTTAAAGTCTATTTTATCTGATATGAGAAGGGCTACACCTGCTCATTTTTTGTTTCCATTTGTGTGGAATATTTTTTCCATCCCATTACTTCGATTCCATGTGAGTCCTTGTGGTTTAGATATATTTCTTAGAGATAATAAATACTTGGGTTTTGTTTTTTCATCCATTCAGCCAGTTTACGTCTTTTAAGAGGGGCATACAGACTGCTCATGTTGAGTGTTAGTATTGATATGTGGGATGTTATTCTGTTCACCATGTTGGATGATAACTTACTGTTTTGTTTACCCTCTTGTACTATTGTTTTATAAGAGCTGTGATCTATAAGTTTGGGATATTTTTACATTGATTGGTATCTATTGTGCTGTTGCATGCATAATACACTTTTGTTCATTTCCTGTAGGGCAGATCTAGTGGTGAAAAGTTCCCTTAGTATTTGCTTATCTGGAAAAATTTTATTTCTCCTTCATTTATGAAACTTAGTTTAGCAAGATACAAAAATTATTGGTTGGCAGTTATTCTGTTTAAGGAGACTAAAGATAAGGCCCCTTTCCTTTCTGGCCTGTAAGTTTTCTCTTGAGAAGTCTGATGTTAGTGTGATGGATTTTCCAATGTAAGTTACTTGATGTTTTCACTTTATGTCTCATGGGAGTTCCTCCTTCATGTTGACTTTGGCCAGTTTTATGACTATGTGCCATATGGTAATCACTTTTTTTGCAATGAATCTCTCAGGTTTTCATTGAACTTCTTGTATCTGGATGTCCAAATCTCTAATAAGACCAGGGAAATTTTCCTCCCTTATTCTTTCAAATAGGCTTTCTAGGTCTTGTGCTTCTTTTTTTCTTCTTCTTCACCCTCAGGGATAACTATGATTCTTACATTTGGTCATTTTATATAGTCCATTATTTCTCATAGACTTTATTCATTCTTCTTGATTCTTTTTTCTTTATTTGTGATTGACAATGTTAATTTGAAAGAGTTGTCTTCAAGCTCTGAAATTTTTTCTTCTGCTTGGTTTAGTCTATTTTCACAGCTTTCCAATATTTTGTGTTTCCTTACATGAATTTTTCATTTCCAGAAGTTCTATTTGTTTCTTTCTAATATATATTTGTCTTTAGTAAAATTTTCATTCATATCCTGAATTATTTCTCTGGTTTCTTTGAGTTGTTTTTCCATTTTCTTTTGGATGTCATTGAGCTTCCTTACAATCCATATTTATAATTCTGTATTTGTCGTTTCAGCATTTTCATTTTGGTTGGGATCCATTAGTAGAGAGCTGGTGTTCTCCTTTGGGGCTTTGAGTGTGCCCTTTCACTCTGACTTTTCATATTTCTGTAGCTATTGCACTGACTTCTTCTCATCTGGATTAACTGTTGCTTCTTGTTTTGGGATTTTCTTTTGTT
Source organism: Cheirogaleus medius (assembly GCA_008086735.1). NCBI lineage: Eukaryota > Metazoa > Chordata > Mammalia > Primates > Cheirogaleidae > Cheirogaleus > Cheirogaleus medius. Next base: position 18,940,028 of record VBSM01000413.1, read on the forward strand.
TAAATGGGGCTTTTTTCTTCCCTCTCACTCTTAAGGTGTGTCTGTAGCATATATTGGGTAAGGACCTTTGGTTTTGCTTGTGGGAACTTTGATGGGGGTCTAGGTTCTGGATGGGTACTTTGATCATAGAAATCCTTAGTGTGCTAGTTTTTTCAATTGATAGTTATTTGTAGGCTGTAGTGGTGGTGCACTATGTGTGGGCAGATTCTCTATCTCTTGTTGACAAGAGAAGATGGTCTTTGAAATCTTTTTTCTTTCCCCAGCCTTTTGGTCTTCTTGACAGTGTGGATTATATTGGGACAATCAGTTTAATCTCTGACATAGTAGGTGGTGCTTATGGGTAAGATTCTGCCACATCATGTGAATGATAAGATTCAGCTACATCATAAATGACTGAATCAATAAAAAGTTGTCCTCCCTGCCAGTAATTGGTGCTTGCAGGAAAGACTTAGCTGTAACAGGGTTTATTGGGAGCTGTGGCTAGCTCTAGCCAATCAAGAAGAGTATTTGGATGCCCCACGTGGTGAGTGGGGCCCTGAAGAGCCCAGGGGACTCCTTATCTCCACCACAACAGAGGCAAGTTGGGGAGTGAGGCTGGGCAGGGCTGGGTTGGATGAGCCTATGCTAAGGCTCCACAAAGGCAAGCACAAGAGCTATCTTGACAGGGGTCTAGTATCTGCTCCTGGGCTCCTGGGGAAAGCCACCAAAAAGGAGCTGAAGTGGCCCCACCAAGACAGAAAAATCTGCTCATGTGGGCGGGGCCATCTGGGATTCACAGACTGGCTATCAGGAGGGGATTTCACTCTTTTTCCTCCTTCTATTCCCCACAGATCTCTTTCCAGTGTATGGCCACAAGCAGCAGCCCAAACTAGCTGAGCTTACCAGCAACGTCACCATGGGCTGGGAGCTTCCCTGTGTAAGATCCCACCCTGGGCCAAGAGTGTGGCTTTCCTTTGGGGGAAGGGCTGTTCAATGAGTGAACTATGGCTTGGACCTACACTGTATTTTTCTTTCAGTTTTGCCCATGTGAGCTCCCACACCTCCCAAGATTAGTTCACATATCTTCCTTCCATGTCCCCAAGCAACATAATTGAGACCTGGGGGTGTGGAATCCAGCCTGCAAGCCTGGCCTGTGGTCTCCCAAGTTCAATCCCTGACCATGTCAGGGAGAAATGTGCTGGTCCCAAGTTGCCTATGGGGTGTTCAAGCAGGTTTAGTGTCCCTATGCTTGAGGGTATGCCCTGCTCTGCTGGAGCAGCCAGGCAGGCAGGGAGGATTGGCAGGCAGGAAACTCATAGTCTGAGCACCCTTTGGTCTGCTGCAGGTCTTTAAGATGAAAGGTGTGAGCCCAACTCTCTGAGGAAGCCTCAATGTGGTGGGCACATGGACAAAAGGGAAGCAGCCACTCCTGAGGGCCCTGGGTTAATTGTCCCTTGGGGTACCCATGTTACTCAGCAGCAGTGGGTGGGGGAAAGGAAAGAGAAGAAAAGAGTCTGAATGGAGGAGATCTGGCACTCTGGTCCCCTTTGTTCCTCTCCCTGGAAGGCAGCCCACCTGGATTGTCCAATCTCTGGGATCACACAGACTTCCCAGGACCCACTGGCCCCCTGTGACCAGCACAGTTTATGCAGGAGTTGGCAAATCTTTCATGTGGGGACCAGTGACATGAAAACTGAAGGGCTGAAGCTCCCTGGGGAGAACAAAGGCACACAATAGGTAGAGAAGCAGTATGGTGCCTGCTGTCTTGGCTCAGGTCTGTGGTGACAGGGAGTGACCCCAACGGGGCTGGCAGCTGGGTGCTTTGTTTTCAAGAAGCTCCCAGTTCACTGGTGGCAGCTGCTTTTGGGCTTGTGAAGGTAGAGTAGCTCTTTAGCAGCTGTTGAGAGCCCGCTGACTACCAGAGGTGTGAGGGTAAGAAAAACAAACACTGATAACTACCCTTTCCATGGGACTCCAAGTTTCTTGGGGGTTGATCTCTGCTGAAATCTTGCTCCTTTTTGTTGTGCTCCACAACTTCTTCCTATAGAATCTCTGGTAGGTTCTAGCACATTTCCCTCAGAATTATACCTGACCTTTTTTTTTTTTCATCTAAAACTTTTCCTTCTTTCTCAGATGATCTGGTGACTGATGTCTCTAGTTAGCCATCTTGCCTCCTTCTCTCTGGATTGTATGGTAAGGACTAAGTTTACCTTCATAAGAAACTTCCAGAATTTTTTCCAAAGTGGCTATTCCATTTTATATCCCCTTACACAATGGATAAGCGTTCTGGTGGTATCTCATTGTGTTAATTTGCAATTCCTTAACGACATATGATGTTGAGCATCTTTTCATATGTTTAGTCATCATCTTTATATCTTCTTTGTTGAGACATCTGTTCAGATCATTCACCCATTTTTATTAGGTTGTTTGTTTTCTTTTTGTTGAGTTTTAAGAGTTCTTTGCATAGAAGTCCTTTATCTGATATACAGTTTGCAAATATTTTCTCCAAGTCTGTGACTTGTCTTTTCATTCTCTTAAGATTTTTCACAGAGTAGAAATTTTTAGTTTTAATAAATTCCAACTTATCAATATATTTTCTTTCATGGATCATTTTAGTGTTGTACCTAACACCTCATTGCTAAACCCTTGGTCACCACATTTCCTTCTTTGTTTTCTTCTAGAAGTTTTTTAGTTTTGCATTTACATTTAGGTCTATAATTCACTTTGAATTAATTTTTTTGAAAGGTGTAATGTCTGTGTCTAGATTCACTTTATTGCATATAGATGTCTAATTGTTCCAGAGCCATTTATTGAAAACCCTATCCTTTTTCCAATGAATTGCCTTTTGTCCTTTGTCAAAGATGAGTTGACTATATCTATAAGCCTATTTCTGGGCTCTCTATTATGTTCCATTGTTTTAGATATTTATTATTTCTCCAATATCACACTGCTTTGATTACTGTAACTTTATAATAAGGTTTGAAACTGGATAATGTGAACCCTCCAACTTTGTTTTCCTTTAGTCTTGTTTAGGGTAGTGTAATTATTTTGCCTTTTTACATAAACTTTAGAATAATTTTGCCAATATCTACAAAACAGCTTGCTGGGATTTTGATTAAGATTGTACAAAATCTATAGCTTAAAGTGGAAGAATTGATGTGTTAACAATCCTGGGTCTTCCCATTTATAAACACAGAATATGTCTGCTGTTATTTAAATTTTCTTTGATTTTTTAATTATAATTTTATAATTTTCTATATAAATCCTATAAAACTTTTGTTATATTTATATCTAAATAATTTTTGATTCTATTAAAATGGTAATTTTAAAAAATCAAATTCCAATTGTTCATCAATGATATTTAGGTATACAGGTAAATAGAAAAGTAGTTGAGTTTTGTATACAAACTTTGTGTCCTATAAATATTTCTCCTGCTGTATTATCATTTTTTTCTTCTTCCGGTATTCCAATTATGTATATGTTATATATTTTTTAATTATCCCACAATTCTCAGAAGTTCTGCATATGTTTGCCCATTCTTTGTTCTCATAGCATTTCAGTTGGAAAATTTCTATTGCTGTGTTTTCAAGTTCATTGATACTTTTCTTGTATATATCCATCCTAGCAATAAGCCCATCAAAGAATGTCTTCATTTTTGTTACAGGGTTTTGATTTCTAGCATTTCTTTTTGATACTTTCTTGGAGATCCCTTCTCTCTGCTGACATTACCAATTTATTCTTGCATGCTGTCTCCTTTTTTCTATTAAGCCCTTTCCATATTGATCATAGATATTTTAAACTCCCTGACTGATAATTCTATTATTTGTGTCATATTTGTGTCTGATTCTGAAGATTTTTTATATATCTTCGGACTACATTTTTTTTCTGCTTTTTAGCAGGTCTTGTAATTTTGTTGTTTTTGTTGTTGAAAGCCCAATGTGATGCATCAGGCAATAGAAAGTGAGATAAATACACGTTGAATGTGAGTTTTTGTGTTATTATAGCTAGAAATTGGGCTGTGTTTAATGTTTGCTATTACTATAGAATTCTTCTAATGCCCTGTGTTTGTTCATCTTTTTGACTTTTGGCTCCCTAAGTACTCCTCCTCAAATAGAGTGTCATCCTATAGTTCTTTCATGCATAGTTCATTGTTATTATTTTTTTGAGACAGAGTCTCAGTCTCTTGCCCATGCTAGAGTGCCATGGCATCAGCCTAGCTCACAGCAACCTCAAACTCCTGGGCTCATGTGATCCTTCTGCCTCAGCCTCCCAGGTAGCTGGGACTACAGGCACGTGCCACTATGCCCAGCTAATTTTTTTCTATTTTTAGTAGAGACAGGGTCTCACTCTTGCTCAGGCTGCTCTCAAACTCATGAGCTCAAGCAATCCTCCCACTTCGGCCTCCCAGAGTACTAGGATTACAGGCATGAGCCACTGCACCCGGCCTAATTCACTGTTATTATCCTGAAGCCTTGTTGGTATGGTAGTAAGGTACAGTAGAAGGGAGGTATTCTGTAACTTTATGATTAACTCTAAATCTTTTAGTGAGCCTTTGTCCCTGGGCTATGGCCTTTAAAAGTGTTTCTTAGCTTCCCTCCCCACCTTGGGCAAGGCAGAAAGGCTAGAAAGCCCTGGAGTGGAAGAAATGCCCTTCATTCATGTGGGTTAATAAAACTCTGCTAAGATATTTTCCCTTGGACAGTTAGGTCTCTGTTATAGGAGTGTTCTGGGGAAATTTCACGATGGTTACTCTTCCCCTCCCCATGCTAATACCACCATGGGATCTTTCTCAGCTATTCTCATGAGATATAGGTAAGTTGCCTGGCAGTAAAACCCAGGAAAGTGTGGATCCCAGTAAGAATTCAGCCCCTTGGAAGTTCTCACTCTCAAGCTAATCCATATTGTGCCCCCAGTAATACACTGGTGCTACTGTATAATTGTTACCACCAATCTATGGTCATAGAAGCTTCTCTCCATGTATTATGAAATTGACCATAATTCTCTGTATTCCCATCTCTGCGTATTTTGGGATGGTGGTTTGTCTGCAACTTCAGTTCTCTAATGGGTCCAAGAAAAAATTATTGATTTTTCAGTTTGTTCAGATTTATCGTTTTGCAAGGATGGGAGTGATGACTTCTAAATTCTTTGTATGTCAGAGCTTGAACTTGGATCTCTATATTTTTTATGTCTGGCAGATTGGCCCAAGATATGTGTTGAATGTTGAGCTAAAATAATCCATCCCATAAGGAAGCTTCTTACTCATCACTAAAGAGCACCAATTCCCCATTCTTGGGTGTAGGTATTTATGTATGACTTTCACTCCCTCTGCTAGGTCATTTCCCTTAACATATTAAGATCGGAAGAGTCAATGTTGTTATAATTTTTCCAAAGTTGTCTACCTGTAAGACACTCCTTCTGCCTGTTTCAGAGGGTCTCCGGTGTTAGTTTATATTGCTGCCAGGACTGTTTCCTCAAAAAGCTTCTCTCTGCACTGTCTCAGCAGAGGAGGGAACAAGAGCCCTACTTCCCTTTCATTGTGTCATTTCTTAATTCACTACCATGCCACCTCACAAGGTGAGAGTAGCTTATCAGACTTCACAGAAAGACTTGTGCTTTAAAAAGAAATTTCAAGGTAGATGGATAATTTTTTAAAGGAAAATATGTACTAAATATATCTTTCAGGATAGTCTAAGAAAAAGCACCAAATTTTTAAACCTTCACTATGACTCACATTGTGGCTATTTGAAAAAGTAGAACACGTCTTTATCTTCTCATTCATTGTATTATCAATAAGTATTTACTGGGCTCTATGTCAGTTACTGTTCTACCCCCTAGAATACAAATATGAATCTCTCCATCCATTTGAGAGATCCAACATCCTACTCAGAGCAATTAGGAAGGCCCCAAGGACGCATTTCCATTACATAGCAGGACATTTAACCAATATGGTTATCTGGTCTACAGACTTGCAAAATTCATCGCCAACCAAAAGTCCTCAGTGATCTACGGCATTCCAAGTCTTCAAGAACAGTTCATAGTTGTGTCTAAGTACTTCAGAGGTGTATGGCAGCAGATGCTGGGAGTTGTAGGCATGTATGTTATAGTTTTCTGAGTATCTAGGGAGTAACTCTGGAACATACACACACATACACACACACACACACTACTAAGGAACAAATACTAATTCTCAGAAATAGAGTAGAGTCACATATTGTGTACCATGCACGCCACCTGAGGACTGGACTCACTTGAGGCTCCGGCACGTGGGGGGGGTGGAGTGGTAGGGGCAACGTTTGTATTCCTAACAATATATGTACCCCCATTATATGATGAAATAAAAAAGAAAAAAAAAAAAAGAAATATACAATCTAATGAGGAAGTGAAGAATATTTCTAACCATGCCTTTCTTTTCTTTTTTGTAAGTTGCTTTTTTTATAATTGAAATTGAACTTTATTACTATTCTGGTGGTGGGGTGTCCAGTAGTCTAGACATCGATTTCTTAACCACATGTTAGCTAAACAAATACACAGTCAAATCTCTGAAATTTTTTCAATTGAAAAATTTCTTCCAATTCTTAGACAATGGCCATTCTGAAGTCTCAGATTTGAGGATGAGGGGGCACTTTTGCATTTATATGTATGTGGTGAAAAAAGGGATTATTTAGCTTGACCTTAACTACACTTTCCTGGATATGGCATGAAATGGACAAATTTGAGTGAAGAAATGGTTGAGGAGGTAGAGAGATAAGTATAGGCAAGAAACTGCATTTTTCTGTGGCAAACAAATTTCTACTTTGAAAATTAAATTACATTAGACTTGGGGTAAAATAGGGTGAGGGTAAAAAGATTCAATTGGAGAAATCAGCACATCAGTGCAGATTTTTCCTGGTTGCACAACTCCAGGCGCACAATGCACATGGTGTTTAATATGAAGAGCATCCCTCGGAGTGCAGAGCCATTTATGTGGATTGCGGTGTGAACGATGCCCCCTGGGGTTGTGCAACACAGCTTGTAGTGGCAGAGGCCTTTGAAACTGCAACAGTTTTTAACTTTCATGTGAATTACTTGTAATTTTACCTCTTCCAAAATCAATCTTCCCCTGCACCTGATGCTAAGTTAAATGTCTTTTCTCAGTTTTTACATTGCTCATGTACTACTAACATAGCTCTTGTCACACTATCCTGTAAAAGTTGGCTTACTTGTCTGTTTCCCCTTCTAACACTAAGCCCTGACTCTCTTCCCTTTCTGTACCAGTGGTTCCAAGCACAGTGTTCGGCACAAAGGAAATGTTCTGTAAATGTTTCTTGAATTAAAAGTAAATCATTCTCCATAAGATACACCTAATTGCCTTGCATTTTTTCCCTAATTTTAATTTGTTGTCAATTTAGTTCACAGAGAATGCACTATGCTCCTATTTATTAAATTAAATATCTGCTTGAAGTAGCATATTAAAAATTAAGCTTAGTTAAATCTCAATTTCCTGTGATCATTATATAAGTTGCTCATTGCTGCATCTCATATTAGCTTGGTTCAATGGTTAGATAGCAATTAACATGAATGCTTAATGACCACTTTCCCATTTTGATATATTGCTGATGATACTTACAGTTTAAAGTGCTTTAGGGTTAATTATAAATGCTCATAATTTGCCTATCCTTCTGGCTGACGGTACATTCTTATACCTAAGAGTATGATGAGTACTTCAGACCTGTGTGGGAAGAAGGCTGGTCTTCAGAGGCTCAGCAATCAACATTTTTAACCCTTCAGTTCTCTTAACTCACCTAAACTATTTCTGGAATCTCTACTTTAGCATCAATGATGCAAAAAAAAATTCTTTGAAATGCGATCCAAAATTTAAGTGTTTTGTGATAACAGAAAAGAAAATATTGCTATTGGCAAGTATAACAGTCCCTTACCCACAGGGACCCTAGGGGGATAGGCAATGGATCTCTCCTTTTTTATCCCCTCTCTCTTTCTTCCAATTTTCACCAACACCCATGCCACATCTTTCAAGACCATTTAAATATTGACTTTTCTGGGGATTGATACTCTGATTCTAAAGCAGCCAACAAAGTCAGCAGATGCATTACATATAGAGCAAGTCATTAAACAAAATTTCTCTCTTACAGTGTGATATGAATGTCTAGATATAGTAATGCAACCATCTTAGGCCTTTTTAATGTTCTCATATATTTTGCATTAATGTAATAAAAAGCTGAAGTGAAGCTGTGTAGTTGGATTGCTCTCTCTCATGTCACACATTCAACTTCCTTTGTAAATATTTTTATGAATATGTCCAAGTTAAATTACAAGCTTTCCAGTTCATAGCCATGTATCACGTTTCTTTTCTTTCCTATAACAGTCAGTGCAGTGATTACTAGTAACACGTTGTTTATATAAAAAGTATGTATTTTAACTTTTTGAATTATTTATTCTAGTTAATCATTCTAAAATTAAGATAGTAACTACTACACTCACTAGAACACTAAAATTCAGTTGACATTTTATTATAATATTTCAGCAGGTATAGCCAAAATAGCTTTTGTCATGATAACTTGTCAATAACAGTTCAGCAAAATAGTTCAAAAAGATGATTTAGACAAGCCAGCTTCAGGGAAGATATCTAAGATCAGTAGGAATAGTCAGTCATCTTGGAGTTGACCAAATAAGTTTATAATTCCAAAAATTAGAGATCAGAAAGATCCAAGTGGTTCTTGTCCTTTAAAATTCCCCAGAGTAGATTATTGCATTGAACTCAACTCATATCAAAAATGAAAGTAATCCTTGTCTTATGGCTCTTCCATGTCTACTTCAATACTACAAATAGTAAGGGCTTAATAAATATGTATACATCAATGTTTCCTGAAGAAGGAGTGACACAGCTACTGCCACCACCATATCAAAAAGAATCTGGATGGAAATAAGAAGTTGTTGGCCTTTATAAACATATCTCAGAATGGATACTGATGGCATCATAATTTTGTGGGCCACACCATTACACTTTTTATTCATGCATGAATTGAACATTTAAGTACTAAAGTGATATTTAATTATAGAATTAAAATTGTAAAAAGTAAGTGGTAAATGACTTAGAAGTACAACATTTGTTTATACTTGATTCACTGTTTTGGTCATTATGTATCATTTCACTCTTTGCCTTTGAATAAAGATACTCATTTTCATTTACTCTTAGCACACTTCAAGAAATGCAATTAAAAGCTGTTGAGTAACCAAGATAATGTATACTGAGAATGTGGAAATATTTACTTTTTATGGAGTGCAAATTAGTTTGATATGCAGATTTCATATTAAGTAGATAAGAATTTTCCATAAAATCTCAAGCAATGTGTTTGAAAGAACAAGCACTAATAATTTGTTGCTTATTCAAATAGTTGTTTTCAAGTTCCCCTTATTGTTTCTTTGTATCTCCAATCAATAAGTCACTTATATTAGATTGCTGGCCTTATTAACAAATCCATTCCATTGAGTATCTTAGACTTATTTTTATAAAAGATTTTTTTATCACTTCCCTATTTACATTGCTCAGGTGTACTTAACTTGAGTATTTTGTCATTTAGAGCAATAACTCATCAATCTGTTAGTGCAACCGTTCTTTATGTTACTTTTCTTCGTGCTATGAAATGTGCAATTTTGAATCCCTGAAATGTTATAAACCACCAGATTGCTAATTGCTTTGGATGCTGTGAAAAATAATTACTCCACATTATTTTTGATATTTAATTGACAGTGTAATGCATTTAACTAAAGACCTGCAATAAACTATTTCTAATTACTGAGGGTGGTGGAGTGGAAAAGTAGGCTGTAAAACTTTACAAAGGAAACTATGTTTCTCCATTATGTTAAAAGTCATTGTTGATATGACTTTTTCAAAGACAAAACATTCCCCCAAATGGAAGGTTTTGGAAAGCTAGAAAGAGCTGTGGGACTATTTCTACTCATGACATAGTGAGGAGGTTTTTTTTTTTTTTTAAATTATTACTTTTGAATAGATTATACTGGTGATAGATGTCATATACTAAATTTATCATACCTGCAATAAAATTTTTCCTTGTTTAGTTGGCAGAACTTTATGAGAGAGAGAATCATGCCACTGCTAGAATGAATAATCTTTATCACTGCCCTGTTTCCATTTTATTCTGCTTTTATAGGATATTCAACTGAAAAGCTATGCCAAATTTTGGATGTTATTAAAATATGTAGATATTATCAGGAACTGGCTCTGTTGTTAGCTCTCAGGATAAGAACTTATTGTTATAAACTGATATATGCTAATAACACTTAGAACCTGGCACAAGGAATGCCCATTGTCTACAAATGTCACAAACAGGGGTACAAAAGATGTCAGGGCCTTTGAAAGGATGTATACTATTTCCATTGCCCTGTGACCCTGTTACTCTAGGATATTATTAATAATTGGCACGTTCTTCTTTTAATTCCTCATAATCCTTAGTTTAAAAAACGTCTTCACTGGTATTACATTAAATTGTTGATTTAATTTTAATTATGTATATTTTCCAAAACACAACTAAAATAAGCGACCTGTTTCAGGGAATGTAAATTATTTTCAGAATTTCAGAAATTGAAAAGGGATAAGAGGAAGGAGAAAATGCTGGGCTGGTGTGAAGCGATAGCCCGTAACCCTCACAGAATTCCAAACAACACACGAACACCCGAGATCTCAGGGGATTTGGCTGATGCCTCACAAACCTCCACATTGGTGAGTGGAAAGTTATTTTATCTCAAAATGTCTTGCATGTAAATAGAGCCCTAAGGAAATAGTAAGAGGGATGACCCTCTAAGTAAATGTTATTCCTTTTTACTATAGTATTTGCATTTGTATTGTATTGTTCGTATATATTCAGTTTAATTAATAGACATTAAAAATCTTAATGTCATATGCTATTACAATTTAATTCAAATTACAACTATTTTTTTTCTTTCTGTCACTTTGGTCATTGTTCTTTTCTTATGTTAGTGACTTTAAATAAATATTTAAATTAAAATTCATATTCTTGAATTCTATACTGTATAATGGAATCAGTAGAGGAAAAACAAGAGTTATCTAAAGAGGATAAAAAATAATCAGAATTATACCTTCTGTTTGTTTCCATTTTTTTCTAAAAATGTCTGAGTAATAGGATTAAAATCATAATTTTTACAAACAAATTATGAATTAAATAATTACAAAAATAATTTGAATACCAAATCAATAATTACCCTTTCATGTTTTGTTTTCTGCTTGAAGTTTCAATGCTTGGATTTAGATACCCATTATTTTCCAGTGATTAAGAAAAGAGAGTGCATTAGCAAAGGGAGTTTTAAATGTTCTTTGCTTAGATTTGGCTGTGACATTCTTCATTTTGATTTAAAGAAGAAAAAAATCCATTTAACCTCTAACTTTTAAATTGTTGTTAGATATATTTTATTAATAATTATTATTTTATTATTTTATAAGTACACAAATTTTTTTACCTTATTTATTAGCTATTGACATATAATTAAATACAAGCAAAGAATCATTTATGTTTTTTACTTTTGCTTTATTTGACAATTTTTATTTATTGACTGTCTTAGCCTGTTTAGGCTGCTATAACAAAATACCATAAACTGGTGGCTTATAAACAACAGAAATTTATTTCTCACAGTTCTGGAGGCTGGGAAGTCCAAGATCAAGGTGCTGGCAGGTTTAGTATCTATGAGGGCCCAGTTTTCTAGTGCACAGATGGTGCCTTCTCACTGTGCCCTCACATGATTGAAGGAGAAATCAAGCTCCCTTGGGCCTCTTCTATCAGGGAACTAATCCCATTCATGAGATCTCCACTCTCATGACCTAATCACTTCCCAAAGGCCCCACCTCCTAATATCATCACCTTAGTGTTAGGATTTCAACTTCTGAATTTTGGTAGAACACAAATATTCAGACCACAGTATTTACACAGAAATAATGACCCTAAATAAACATTAGTGAGTGGATATCTAGAGAGATTATCTGAAAGAATAGGTTTCAAGTTGACAAAATAAAGTAATGAGATTAGGAATACTGCTTAAATTCCATCATTTTAGATTGCAGGGGGAGAGCTGAGAGTAAGGAGAGATGTATGTGACACTATTAGCTATTCAAAGTTCTAGGAAATAGATTCCTTTTGAAATTATCTGCATTATCTCATCTCACTCTAAAATGATATTTTATAAGTTATCATTTGCAATAAAACTGGCATGCATTAACACCACTTAAACGTGTGTTACACAATTTTTATACATACAGCTGGACTTTGTCAGGTATCATGCAACAGTCAAATATTTTTAAATAAAAAAATTACTTTTGTACTTTCATTAGAGTGGTTTTAGTGTTTACTATTTCATAGAATCATCAATCAAAAACTACAAAAACCTTACACAAACTTTTGTCCTGAGTTTCTGCCTATAATTGAGTAACTTAATAATAGCTTCATTTTACAGATGTGTACAGCGTCTCAGAGAAATTAACTTTTCCAGTATCACTTACCTAGTAAATAATAAAAGGGTTACTAATAATCAGGCTTCTCAAAGCAAGACTTTTTCTATTACACTTCATTGTCTCACTTGCTTAATGATATTTTTTTCCTATTCAAGTTTTTGTAGAAAGAAAAAGACAATTTACCAATTTAATTAAATCCATTAATTAAATCTAGTGCTGTATTGTGGGGATAACCTCTAGACACTATCACATAAAACCCCCAAACCTCAGTTTCTTAACATAGAAAATAAAATATCACTTTCTCATGTTATGGTCTAATGTGTGTTGGCCAGTTCTTTAAGTTCACTGCCAAATGATGATTTAAAGATTCAGACTCCTTCCATCTTTTGATGCTGCCTTTGTGAGAACATGGCTTCTTAGGTTACTGAGGAAACATAAGAGACTATGTGGAACCTCATGCCTGGATCATTATGGAGCAGCTTTAATTGATAGACATTCTTCCATTGACCAAAACCTAATCTTATGGCCCCAACTGAACTGCAACAGAGGCTTGTAAATGTTGCCTTCCTAGGTGGCCAGGAAAAGGAGTTGGAATCAGTGTGTATTTAGCCCATCTCTGCCACAATTCACCTTTCTGGTCACCAAATATTCATGTCATGCTTTATTCATTCATGAAAAGGTATTATTCCTCTTCAAGAGTGACAGCTCAAAATAATTCTTTCAGTCACTGGATTCAGCTCAAGTCAATGACCTCTAGTTAGGCATTTTCCTCGTCAAATGATCATGACAATAGTGAGTCACCCATTAACAGATTATCTGCATTTTGCAACCTAGTTTCAACATATACCTAATATGCAAGAGAGGAATGGGAAGATAGAAACCACAATAAACAGCTTGGAAAGAGAAAGAATCCATTATACATCGCCAACACAGGTGAAATCATACTAGGTAGACATTATAAATTCTGCCCAATCTATAGATCAGAAAGGATCCTTGAATAGGCTCTGACAAGCTCCCTGGGATATCTTCCTTGTCTGTAGTTATCTCTAGCTTCTGGATATCCCTTCTTAGAAGTTTTAACCTTTTCATTATTCTCCTTGTCTACATTTGAAGTGCCCATTTAGGGATGTATATCCTTAAGATATTGTTTTACTGTTTGAGGCCAGGCACGATGGCTCACACCTGTAATAATAGCTCTTTGGGAGGCCCAAGCAAGAGGATTGCTTGAGCCCAGGAGTTCAATACCAGCCTGGGCAACATAGCAAGACCTCATCTCTACAAAAAATAATTTTAAAAAAAAATAGCCAGGCAGGGTGGCACACACCTATAGTCCCAGCTACTCAGGAGGCTGAGGCAGGAGGATAACTTGAGCCAGGAATTTGAAGTTACAGTGAGCTATAATTTAACCACTGTACTCCAGCCTGGGTGACAGACCAAAACTCTGCCATTAAATAAATAAATAAATATTTTTTTAAAAAAAAATTTTTCCTGTTTGAGGAAGATTAAGGGACCAAGGGTTATTTTAAGTCTTAAATATTTAAGGGTCCTATTTCTGGAATCATGGTATTTTAGTACTATAATTCTCTGAGATCGTAGTAGGGTTCAAATCTATTGGCTTCCTAACAGTCCATGTGCCTGGGAATGTTCTTTCTTGGGTTCCTTTAACTTTCTCTTCTCCCATGTCTCTCTCATTTTGGCACTGTCTTGAAAAACAGGTGCAAGGACAGCATCTTTAACTTACTTGATCTTTGTCCCGAAATACTTTATTCAACTGAGAAATCTTATTGGGTGCTGGCTCTCAATCATTTTATATTTTTCCTGAGTCTGTTTGCTCAACTGAAAATTTTTATTGGGCCTTTGCTGTTCAATGCTTTCATCAATGCCATATTCCACCATTTGGGCTTTAGAAAAAGCCAGCCATTTTGCTCAATAAGCCCTGAAAACTTCTGTATTCTCTTTATTTCTCGATATATCTGCCTTCACATTAGCCAGTCATGTTTCTCTTTTAATATCTTGCCAAATGTAGCCAATAATACTCAACATACTTTATGAATGTTTTGTCTTCCCATCTATTTCAAGTGTTTCCAGCCCAACAGACCCACTGTCTGCCTCTCAAGTTAATTCAAGGAGAATTTTGCCAAGAGTTTCGCAAGAACACTATGCAGATAAATGGCTTTCTATAGTATCTTTGAAATCAGTTTTCTTGCTACCCATTGCCCAACCATTAAAGAAATGCTGTGCATTTTAGATTTTTGTTATAATAATACAAGCTTTGGCTACAAATTTCTATATTTGGATAGTATACAATTTGGGGTGCAGTGAGGAAGACAGAAACCACAACAAGCAATTTTAGCAGGAAGAATATAATGTGAAAGAATAACCTGGTATTGGAAGACTAAAAAGTCATAACAGTGTACAAGTTTAATAGCTGCAATTAGTAACAACCACCCATATAGAAGAGTAATGAAGGGAGGAGCGTGAAGTTGCTAGAACCTAAGCGGTTGGAGCAGAGGGCCCTCAGGACTGTGTCCCGACCTCGCCCAGGAGGAGTGCTGCTCAGCTGATGCGGTACCTCAGGAGCTCAGGGGAGGGACCCTGTAGATTTTGGACTCACACTTCTGAAGGGGATGCACACCCCAGTTTTTGTATGTTCAGTGGGGGTGGAGGGGATGGCGCAATAAAGATAGTTCAGAGAGTGTGAAAAAAACTTAGAAACTGTCCCCAACGTCCACTGCTGACATAAAGAAGCAATGCTGGAATGACACTAAGAGAAACAGAGGATAAACAAGGAGAGGGCTTTCTCTCTCCTCCTGACTTCTAGTTGCCTTTAACACTAGCATTTTCAGAACTTAACCAAGAGGTTAATGGCAAAGAAGAAATCTGGTTTGAAGGCTCCCAGCCCCAGCATCTTGAGGTAGAACGTACAAGCAATGGTATTAGTGTGGAGAGGTAATAACTTAGTAATCAGTATAGAAAATTAAGGATAAAAGCCTGAACAAATAAACTCAGAAATTTAAAACTCAGAATATCAACTTCACATGATAAAGGTTTGCTTTTGCTCACGAGTCAGTCTGATATAGATAATTTGACTCTCCAAAAAAGAATACAGGGATCTCATGCTGCTATTATATTTAAAAATACGGCCTCTAAGTTTATCAGAGAAGAGAAAAAGTGTGAGTAGGTGATCATAGAGATATATGGTTGGGTTTAGAAGTGATATACATCACTTTGACCCTGATGTCTCTGGCTTGAAATCCAGTGACACAAACTAATGTTTCTATAGGAATGATGAGAAATACAGTCCTCCAATCAAATCTGAATAGGGAAATTGAGACCATTTAGCCAGCCTCTATCACAAATGCATTTCTTCTTTTGGAGGTAACCTATTTGTCCCATATTTCCATTTTATATACCCTGGCTATTATTAATAATCTTTTTCTGCCATCCAGGGTGTTTATACCCCATGCAAAGATGATGAGGATAATGATGATAGCTGATTATTGCATTCCAGGAAATTTTCTAAGTATTTTACACATACTTTGATTTTTAATACCATAATAATTCAGTCAGGTAGGTGTGATCATTACCACCCATTTTATAGATAAAGAAACTGAAGTATAGAGAAATTTATAAACCCGCACAAAGTGACTTAAGTAATAACTGGTGAAGTTGGAATTCCAACAGTTCAAGCAGTCTAAATCCGCAGGGACACTCTATTGTGTCTCATGTTCGGGGGAAGAACACAATCATTATTTGAATTGTGCACATTTGGCTAAACACAAAGATTGTAAATAAGATAATACTTCATTATGGTGTGGCATAAAAACAAATAGGATCTTTCCTTTATAATCCAACATTACATGTGCCTGCTGGATTATTCTCTGCTGTATATTGACTGACATAAACATGACCGGTTTCATAACTGTTTTCACCATCACATTCTCAATAACCTGCTTGATGGAAAAGAATAGATTTTCCTTTTTGATCTATAAGGCAATTCACACTACCTGCTTTTTAAATTCAGAAAATACTTATTGAGCTTAAAATCTTTCAAAATGAATAAGAACCTTGAGGGGTTTGGAACATTATGCTTATTAAGCAAATTTGCTTACCATTGTAACTTAAGAGAGGGGGAAGGATCTCATCGGGTATGACAGCGGAGGAAAAACCTCTCTTTTAAACTTATTGTAACACGATTTTGCTTGTTAAAAGCAAAAACAAAAACATCTTATACTGACTATACCCTTAAGCAATTTACTAAATCAAATCAGAGTTTCAATATTAAATTTAAAATGGGAGCAAAGGACATTATAAGAATCAGAAATAAGAAGGTGAAAGATTTTATGAGGATTAGAGTGGAAAAAAATCTATGGAAGTCAAAATAGGCAGATTAAAAAATGTCATTTTAGTGACTCCAGAGAAAATTACTCTCCTGTAATCAATGATGATTTTTTTTGAGGTTATAAATAAACTATAGTTAGGTAGAGAAGAAGAAAAAGTGTCACTCCATGTGTTTGGTAGAGATAACTTGCCACTTCCAAACATATCTTCATCAGCTCAGAGCACATTTTCTATCCTTCTGTATAATGGTCCAGGAGGAGATACTTGCTGCTCTAGAAAAGACTAAAGAGGAAAAGTAGATAAAAAAGCCCTCTAGGAAAAGAATGTAATACATATACATGAAACTCAAATAAAAATTTGTAATCATACAGATACATATATATATAAAACTTCAAAGCAGTCTTTATTTCCATTGTTTCTTTATGACTCACAAACCTACTGAGGTGCACACAATGCAGATTTGATTTAACTAGCCAAACAGGTAAAGAAATAGAGGGAATGTTAAGAGTTTTGGTAATTCCCTCCAAATCATAAAGATCCAGGTGTCCTAGTTTCTAAGTTATATATACACCACACCCATTGTGAGAAATTGATACTGTTGTTGGCATGATACAAGTGAAAATAACTCAAAAAGGTCTAATATTAATAACTACCCCAGTAGCAAGCAAGAAGGGAACATTGATAAACCTGGGTTCTGTTTAATTTCAAATCCTAAGGTTTTTCCAATTTGCTATAAACTATCTCTAGAAATAAGACATAACTTTGGCTGAGCGCAGTGGCTCAGGCCTGTAATACTAGCAATCTAGGAGGCTGAGGCGGGAAGATCGTTTGAGCTCAGGAGTTCAAGACCAGCCTGAGCAAGAGCAAGACCCCATCTCTACTAAAAATAGAAATAAATTAGCTGGACAACTAAAAATATATAGAAAAAATTAGCCTGGCATGGTGGCACATGCCTGTAGTCCAAGCTACTAGGGAGGCTGAGGCAGAAGGATTGCTTGAGCCCAGGAATTTGAGGTTGCAGTGAGCTAGGCTGACACCATGGCACTCTAGCCTCTAGCCCGGGCAACAGAAAAAGGCATAATTTATTGATAATACATGTTTTATAAGTCAAATTTTCAACTACTGTACCAAATACCTTCTTACATAGTCTCATAATTATTTATTAATAAAATAAGCAGCTAAAAATATTCATGTTTAATTTTGTCATAATCTTTTTTTCATAATAGAATAGTTGGGTTGAAAATTAAAGTTCCATATTAAACTTATGAAAAATCAGGAATGAAATTTATGTGCTTTTATTTTGACATTTAGAAGTATATAAATAGATTTTATGTTTTGAGGAATCTTGTGATTGTCAGCTTTCTTATTGTTCTTCTTCTTGTTACTCATAGGCTATTCTATTGTTTACTTTATTTTATGCTAAACCAGCCCATTGGGTGTTTGTGTAATATGGAAGAAAACAGCCCCTACACTTCAGATTTTTTTTCCAAAATCCCATTCTTCATGATTTAATGAACACTGCCATTCCCTGGATATCGTGCAAAAAACAATCTGGCTTTTACTCGGTTCATGCTCTTTGCTCAAGCTATTTATGCATTCCACAAATTTTATTAAGTTCTTATTATGTTCCTTCAGCAGAGAGCATGAAGTGAGCGAAAGTGAGATTTTTTTTGTTTATAAAGCTCTATTAAGTGCAATATCTCATCTATTAAATCCTTTCTGCCTATTAGAAATGCCATATGCCTTGAAATATGGAAGAATTAATCTTAAAGATCAATTTATATGACCAAAATATGTACTAAAAGTTTTAGAAACTAGAATAATCACTTTAAAAATTATATTGTGTTGTAATAAGATCTGCCTTCAGTAAGAATCTAGAATATTGCAAATGGTTTTCCAAATGTGTATGACAATGAAACGTAAAGTTGTCGTTACAAAGAAATCATATTTACCAGTTAATATTTACCAGAGACATCTTCCTCACTCTTTCCAGTTATTCCCATCTTCTACTCTTAGTCTATTACAATGCTAAAGTCCACCTATAGCAAATGGACCAATATTGCCCCACAAACATAGCCTCTCTTGTAAAACAAATAAAAGATAAATAGAAAGACGAGGCTGAGTATATTAAATTTCTCAATAGGCCTATTGACTTGTTTTCCATAGGCTTCCTCTTATTTCTTTTGGTCTCTGAGCAAGTGGGCCAGTTGTTTCTTTTGCAATGGTCTTTATGCTTTATGCATTCTGAAAATAATTTGGATCAGGTAAATAGAGTTGTCAGGGGTTTTCTTCATCATTTTTTCCTCCTTTTAGTTCTTTCTTATTTGATCACATATCAATTACAGTTTCTAATCACTAGGGTAAAGCCTTTACTAAGTATTGCCAAAAGCAATGAATGAAATCTAAATTTTTATTAGAATAACTATCAAAAAAATGAGGGAAAGTAAGAAAAGTACATGATGGCTTTTAAGAGCTTTGGTTTTTGTAAGACAGTAAAATCATTAAAAATGTACCCCAATGGTTGTTATGGAAACAGATTGAAGAATACAAAAGGGAGATGGATGCTTCAAGCATCACACCATGAGGAAAAATTACATTAGCAGTGGGTGCAGCTTAAAGTATTGTATTAACTTTAATTGTATAGTTACTGAACAATGTCAAAACATGATTATTCACAATAGTAATAATTGATCTAAAATGCTCCTTACACGAAGAAATCTTTTCCTCTAAGGAATAAAGTCATTCGATCATGTTCACAGCTGTTGTTTATCAAAATGTGTCATGTCTATCTGCTTAATTTAGATATAAATTAAATTGTGAGCTCCTCAGAAAGATGTTTAATTCTTAGTAGTTGTTTAATTCTGCTATCTGTATGATGTTTAGAACACATTGGTTTTTAAATATCCTAATTCCATTATCCAATTAAGACCAATGGGCAGAGTTGTGTACATATATCCGAATCAGAGAGGCCCTGTGTGTGTGTGGAATTGAGGTACATTTTTCTCCCCATTCACACCGACGACACAGATGGCAGATTTCTTGTTTTTCTTGATTTTGTAGGAATGTTGTTATGCTTTATAAAAAAAAGGAGTAGGCGGGACAAATTGACCTGATATTTGTTGAGTCAGTTGGTTTTTCCTCAGAATAAAAATTGTAACTGGAAATAAGTGGAACCTGTCAGAATAGAACTGAAGAATCCAGAGGTATTTCTTTGCAACAACCTTCTTATTCAAAAGACAGGTGGGATAAATAAACTGGAGTTCTCATATAAATTTATATCTCAAAGCATAACAATTGATAATACAATAGTATTTTAATGCTTATTGTATGCCAAAGAATTTAGACATGTATCTCAAAACTACATGATAACTGTAAAAGTAGGTATTGCTGTTCTTATATGGACAAGAAAACAAATGTCCAAAAATATTAGAAAAGTGGTAGAGTAGGAAAAAGAGCTCTAAATCTTTCCAGTACCCTATGCTGCTTCATAGAGAATATTTTGTTCATGTAAATATCTGACAGTTACATGATAAAGCATGACGGTTTTTAACCTGGCACATCAACTCTACTGATTCTCCATCTGTAACATAGAATCTTCTTAAGTCCCTTATCCACCACCACTACAGGTTGCATAGCCCAGTGAGCGAATTGTTTGGTATCCAGCGTTGTGCGTCATTAACTTGCATTCTGAGGCTCCAGAACTGTCTGTGATCATGGAACAAAGTAGGAGTAAATGAATCACAGAGAAAATAAATGACTGAATACATTCTCATTCAGAAATATTTGAATCACAGTCATCACCCACTTTGAAGAAAATATCTTCAATTATTCCCTAACTACTCTTTATTGAGAGTTAGTCATGTGCCAAACACTACACTATGCAACGAATATGCATTATTGAAGAGACACAATCCTTATCCACAACAATCTGGTGAAGAAAACAAATAATGAATAGGTTGAGTAAGATGGGAAGTAAACAGAGGGTGTTAGAAGAGTTAGGTGGGGACCTAACCTAGTTGTGGGGGTGTGGGGGTGTCCAAGGGTTCCCTAGAGACCAGTAAAGTTGATGATATAAGGGGGGGTGGTAAGGAGAGAAAAGGAAGTGATATTCTTTGATTTTACATAAACTATCATGTAAACATTAAACATCTGTACTTATTCTGTTTATTTTAAATATTACCCCTTTGGTAGAATTAAGTAAACAGAACCATCTTCAGGAATTGTGTTAGAGAAATACACTTAACTAATACAAGATTTTATTTTCTGTGGGCAGTAGAATTAACCAGACATTTTGCATCATTTATTCAGTTTTAATATTCAATAGGTAGTCTCATATAAGTAGCCTGTACCAACATTTGTAATTATTTAGTGGCCACGTGGAGGTGGGTTCTATTGAGCAAACAGTGTGTCTTCCCAGTGAACAGCAAAGAGCATTCATGTGACAAAATACATTCTTCAGGAATAAAACAAGTACACGTCAGTGTATTTGTATTTGCTCACTTGACAAAACACAGAGTGGAAAAATAATACAATAAAAGATAATATTGCTAACATTTTTGATGCATGCTATGTGCCATGAGCACCTGGCATGTTAACAACTCATTTAATTCTCACTGCGGCATTATAAGAAATATAAAGAGTACTCATTTTGTAGAGGGAAAGAGTTAAGTAACTTCTCAAAGTTTATCCCGCTAGTAAGAGTGCTCCAAGACACTCTTCTATGCTGCAAAGAATACGTTCAGGAAAAGATAAAAATATTGACTTTATTAAAAATAAGTTTAATTCATATTCATATTTAATTCTGTTTAAAAACTTATTATCAACACATAATATTCTCTAACGTGTGTGTGTGTGTGTATTTTAGAGATACATAATTCTCAAGACAGACCTCTAATTTAGATATTATATTCCTCATTTTACAGATAGCAAACTTAGGTTTGGTTAAATATCTTGCCCAAGGTCACTCATCAGGATCTGGTAGATAGATCTGATATGGCTGGTTGAGTATCCTCATGGATACTAATAATTATCCACTACACTTTTGGAGGATGGGGTAAGATTGTTTAATTCTCTTATCTAGGCTTAATTTGTTTTAACTTTTTAGCACAATATCATCCGGCACAATGTTCAACATTTGAAGCAAATTCCTTAGGTTAAATGCTCAAAGCCACCTGTTAGTTGATGGCCCGTTAAATTATTTTTATAACACCATAGTAATTGTCAACTGTAATTATTAGGCAAAATAGTCCATGAGTACAGCTTTATAATTCCACATTCAGAAACCAGCAACTCAAATGCTGATATGGGAACTTAGACACCTGGTTTCTATGTGTTTGATGCAGCCTACAGGAATAAAATTTAATTTAACATTCCAGTAATTCTTTAAAGATAAAGAATGAAATAGCTTTCACACTGCAGTTACCAAGTTGTCAATTTCCACAGACACATTGTCATACCAACCAAATTTTATTACACATATTGCAATGAGGCTGCAAACAAAAATTGGTTGTCTTGTTTTCATGGGTTGAGTAATTTTACCTGTGGAAATTAGACCAACTAGCACTATTCAACGGACATAACATTGCTGATGTTGTTATTGCCTCTCACTATGTGGGAAGAAATTTAAAAATTAGTGGAGCTATGTGCATAACTATATTATCAAAGCCTGGAAGCATATCATTAACTATATATTCTATAATTTCTTATGATTAGGCTCCACTGCCACTGGATTATATTAATTTCTTTAAAAAAAAACCAGAATTTATTTTTAGAGCAGTTTTTTAGGTTCATAGCAATATTGAGCAGAAGGTACAGAAATTTCCTGTACCTTCCTGTACCTATATCCCTGGCACACTCACAGGCATAGTCTCCCCAACTATGAACATCCCCCACCAGAGTGGTATGTTTATTATAGTTGATGAACCTACGTTGACACATCATTATCACTCCAAATTTTGTAGTTTATATCAGGGTTAACTGTTGGTGGTGTACATTTTCTGGGTTTGGATAAGTGTCTAATGACATGTTTCCATCATGATAGTATCATACAGAGTAGTTTCATGCCCCTAAATATCCTCTACTCTATTCATTCCTCCCTCTCCCCAGCCCCTGTGTATTAATTCTTTCACAGAGACATTCTTAAATTGAAAGACATTTAATAAAAGACATTCTTTTACCTAGTGTTAATGCAATGTTTTCTAATCTTTGGATCACTATAATACATTGAATTTGCTATACAAAATAAATGCAATACAAAGATCTTTTTAAAAAGCCACGCTGCTTATCCATAAACAAATGCTTTCTTCATAGATTTATTGAGGTATATTTGACAAATAAAAATTGTATATATGTATTTATGGTGTACAATGTGATGTTTTGATACACATATACATTGTAAAATAATTACCATAATTATTAATTAATTAACATACCCGTCATTCACATAGTTATAACTCTGTGTATGTGTGTGTGTGTGTGTGTGTGTGTGTGTGGTGAAAGTATACATTGCAGCATTCATTATTAACTATCGCCATGATGCTGCACATGAGATTTACCAATTACTCACCCAGCAAAACTGAATCTTTGAACCGTTGTCCAACATCTCCCCATCTCCTCCACCTCCCAGTCCCTGGCGACCACTATTCTACTTCCTGCTTTTATTAGTGTAACATTTTAGTTTCCACATAAGTGAGATTATGCTTTTATTCTACCTTCTCTTTTAAAAGGGACAAGGAAATATTTTCTTCTAATTAGATTAGAAGTGTTAATATTTCTCTCAAATTATCTGCCATTCTCTTGACACGTTCCTTTGTACACAAATAAATGTCTGTCTCCCTTTCATAATGATGGATTGAAAACATCCCCCTTTCCTTCTTGAGATCCCAAAGAAAGGATTATATAAAAATAAAAAAAGGTGTAAAGATTTCAACAAATGTTAAAAATGTGGAAAGCAGAATTGATTTCATTTCCATATCAGTCTTGATATTTTTCTAAAACTATCCTTGTGTCATTGAAATGATTAGATTGTCAAATTTATTATCATAAATTTGTCATATTATTCTTTTAATGCCTATATGATGTCATCTTTTCCTTTCAGATATGGATGTTTTTGCATAGTCTCTTTTTTGTGATGTTTCTTGCTAGTTATGATCAATATTTTCCAAAGAACAAACATCAAGCTTTTTCAATTTTCTCTATTGTACATTTGCTTTTTTTCTTTACAGCTCAATTGAGATATATTTTACATACCATTAAAGTGTCCAATTCAATAGTTTTAATATGTTTTCAGAGTTGTGCAACCATCAGTATAATCTAATTTTAGAACATTTTTAGGATTCCCCAAAAGAAACTTATATCCATTAGCAGTCACTCACCAGCCCTTCTTCCACTCCCACCCATTAGTGGCTTCCTCCAGCGAGACAACTACTATTCTACTTTACCTCTATAGATTTCTCTATTCTGAACATCTCATATAAATGAAATAATACAATATATAGTCTTTTGTGAATGACTTCTTTACTTAGAATGTTTTTGAGGTTCATCCACATTGTAGTGTGTATCGGTACTTCATTTTATTGCTAATAATGTTGCATTGTATAAAATAATCCACATTCTATTATCTGTTCATCAGTTGTTTTGGGTTGTTTTCACTTCTTAACTATTACGAATAATGCTGCTGTGAATATTCAAATACAATTTTTATATGAACATATGTTTTAATTTTCTTGGTTAGATAGTTATTGAGTAGAATTGATTCATCTTATGGTAACTATGTTTAATAATTTATGGAACTGCCAAAGTGTTTTCCATAGTGGCTATGGGAATTTTAAATTCCCATTAGGAATGTATGAGAGTTTCAATTTCTCTACATTTTTTCCAACACTTTTTATTGTCTGTCTTTTTTTATTAGAGCCATCCTTATGAAATAATGTGGTATCTCATTATGATTTTGATTTTGATTTTGATTTCCCTACTGACTAATAATGGTGAGCATCTTTTCATGTGTTTATTAGCTATCCATATATAGTCTTTTGAAAAATGTCTATTCAACTGTCTTTTGATTACTGAGTTGTCAGAGTGCTTTTTGTATTCTGGATACAAATCCCTTATTAGATATAAGATTCACAAGTATTTTATCCCGGTTTGTGGGTTGTCTTTTCACTTTATTGATGGTGTCATTTAAAGCACAGAAGTTTTTCACTTTGATGATGTCCAATGTATCAGCCTTCTCTTTTATATTTAATAGCTGGTGCTGTTAGTGTTGGATCTATGAAATTACTGACTTACCAGAGATCACAGAGATTTACTCCTGTGTTTTCTCCCGAGAGGTTTATGGTTTTAAGTCTCACATTTAGGTCTATGATGCACTTGGAGTTAATTTTTGTGCATGGTGTGAAGCAGGGGTCCAAATTCATGCTTTTCCACACAATCCAGTTGTTCTAGCACCATCTGTCACTAACTAGAAATATTCAATTCATTTGTCTTGGCCCTTGTACATTTGTTTTTCATTATTTTCCTTATAGTCCCTTTGAGTTCAATTTGGTGTTCATTACATAATTTCTTGAGAAAGAGACTTAGATCACTTGTTTTCTAATATAGTCTTCCGTCTATATCCATGGATTCTATATCTATGGGTTTAAAAAACCACAAATCCAAAATAGTAGAAAAAAATTTTGTCTACACTGAACATGTACAGCTTTTTTTTTCTTGTCATTTCCCCCTAAACAATACAGTATAACAACTATTTATATAGCATTTGCATTGTATTAGTTATAATAAGTAATCTAAAGATGATTTAAAGTATACAGGAGGATATACATAAGTTATATGCAAATAGTATGACATTTTACAGCAGAGACTTGAGCATCTGCAGATTTTGGTGTCTGCAGGAGGTCCTGGACCAAGCCCTCCTGGATACCGAGGGTTGACTGTATATACATTTTAAGGCTGTAAATTTCCATCTAAGTGTAGCTTTATATATACAACCTATATAAGAAATATATAGTCTACTGTTTTTTAATTATCATTTGATTCCAAATAGTTTAGCACTTCCATGGAGACTTTGTTATTTATTTTTTAATTTTTTTATAGTACATTCCAGAGAAGGAATTGGTCAACCTCAAGAGTGGAGGAGACCCATGGAGACTTTTAAAACCCATATTAGAAGTATATTTCTTAGCTTTCAAACTTTGGAGAATTTTTCTAATTATCATTTTTTATTGATTTTAATCCTTTAAAATTTGTTAAGATTGCTGTATGTCTCACAAAATGGTAATTTTGGCAAATTTTCCATGTGTACCTGAAAAGAATGTGCATTTTGCAGTTTTCAGGTACAGTGTTTTATACAAATCAATTAGTTCAAATTATTTTAATCATGTTTTTGAAATCATGTGTCCTTACTAGGTTTTTTTGTTTGTTTGTTCTAGCAGTTTTAGAGAGGTTTGTTAAGATCTTTCACTGTAATTATAAATTTATCTCTTTAATTTTGTCAATTTGCTTGTTATATTTTGAAGCTATGTTATTTCTCACATAACATGTTATTTATATCTTCCCTATATACTATTTTATTATTATAAAATGCTCTCCATTATTAATAATTAAAAATTAGGCTTCTTTCCTTAAAATCTACTTTGATATTAATTTAGCTACATCAGCTTTCTTTTTGTTAATTTTTGTTTGTAACATATTTTTTACATTGTTAACACCTTCATTTTTCTCAGTCATTATATTTAAGCTGTATCTCTTATATGCAGCTGATAATCAGTTGTACTTTTAAAATTTACACTGAAAAATTTGCTTTTTAATTGAGTTTAATTTGACTTTAATATGATCACTTTTTATATTGGTGTTTAAGTCTACTTACTTTTTTAATATGCCAATTGCTTCTTCGGTCTGATTACCTCCATTTGAACAAAGCTGTGCCACTTTCTACTTATGTGACCATGGATGAGTTAGGCTCCGAATGTATAAATGACTTCACCAACTCTAATAGCACTGAGTTTAGAATTCGGCCCTTCTGCTTCCTAATGCTATTTTTAATTGGATCCATGAAAATGGTATTTTTAATTCTGAATCTATTGATACCACCACCTAGTGGTGTATATTTAAGTTAGGCATTTAACTTCCCTGTGATTGTAAGCATATGATAATTGTCTTCTATTATTATTTATGGTGCTCTTAATTTTCAAAAAAAAAAATACATTCTCATTGCTCCAATACAGTCCTATGGTATATACAGACCAATTATTAAAATCTACATTAGAATGGCTTTTGCTTCAACTTGGTCACCTAAAATTAGACCTCCTCAAATTTTTCTCCTGTGAGTAAAATTCTCCAAATTTTACTCTGTGAGGTTTCCAGGGGGCTAATTCACATGAGCTCAGAAATAATTCTCTCAGAGTCTTCTGTTCATAACCCTGTGGTCAAGCAGCCTCAGTGCCTTTTGCTGCCGACGGCCCACTTGCTGTTTATTGGGGGGCATGCTTTTCTCTGCTAAAGACGACAGCTTCTACTACTCTGTCAGCTTTGGCCAAGGGAACCCTTCTCTTTCCTTGTCTTTGTCTATTTTATCAAAGGTGAAACTTCATTGCTCATAGCAGAGAAACCAGGGTGCATGTTTTAATAAGCCCTGAAATACAGGTAAAGAGTAAATTTGTATCAGAAAATAAATTGCATCTACCGTGTAGAGATGGATCTGAAGATGGGTCCTTATAAAGCCAGCTCCTTCCAATTACATGGAAACTTATCACTGGAAACATTCCAGAGGGCTTCATACTAATTTCTGGCATTAGAGAAAGAAATACATATTTTGCTCAATCTTGCCTAAGACCAAATGTTTCCCATCACCAGCCTAGAGCAGGAGGAACTGTGCTAAGCTAAGTCCAGTTCACTTTTACTTTTCTTCCAAGGGACCCTTTGTTATATTATTTTCCCCATTTGCAGATGGAGAACTGAATTGAAGACATTTCAAGTAAATTTCTCTTTGTCCCTAACCAAATAATAATAAAGAAAAAGAATATTTTTCTAATTATAATATATTAAATCTTTGTATAAATAAATTATATATATTTTTGTAAAATACATGTCAAATTCTCAAGTTTTATACACACACACACACACACACACATACCTCTATATAGATGTACATGGCCAAACTCTGTGTTATGAGTTACATTACTCATCTGCCTGCCTGTCTAGAAAGATTTCTGGCTTTGGGATTTTAAGAACCCCAAATGTGGTCTTACCTGTTCCTATATATATATTTATTATAAATATATAATATTGCTATCCCAGTGATTAGAATGGAATTTATTTTCTAGGAATATAATTAATATAAATATTTATATGCATCTATAGTAACATAATAACAATAATATGTTAGCCTAATAACATAGGTAACCTAGTAACCTATGTTATTAGGTCAATGTATCCAAAAAACTGTGCTATTCTGAATATATGCCTATAAGGACAAGGTATAACTATAGAGAGATTGACTTAAGATCTATTACTTGAAAAACAGTTTTATTTTCTCATAACACTTTATAGAGACTTTGTAAACACAATAAATTATGCATGTTTTATTTTAGTTATAAATATCATCAAAAGTATTTGGAAAGACAAAGAGTATTCTGTATAATTTCTTAATTAGTAAGGTTATCTGGCAGGTTTTTATCAGGCACCCAATTCCTGCTACTGTTCTTGTAAAGTTACAACTTTGAAGTACCTAAAACAAAGTTATTGTTTACATGCTTTTATTTCTGTGTCAAACATGAAATTAGCTCAGGTGCTGATTTACAAGCACAATTTTTTTGTTTTGTTTTATTCTTGGTAAAGAACATATTGTCTCTTTCTCCTTGAAAACAAAGAAGTGAAGTGCAAAACCATGTTGCAACCGCATTTTAAAAAATATAACAAGACAACATATAAAATGGCTTATGTTTACGGCCTTTTTGCTTGTCAGATGGCTGAAAATGAAGACAGGATTCTCAGTTGTCCCTGTTGCTCATTTGTGGACATGGACCTGCTGATGAAATTGTAGTTCACTGTGTTCTCCTTTCTTCTAATTGCCTCAGAAAAGCTTTGATTGATGTTACACAAGGGTATGCACAATAAACTGAAACACATTATTCCACAGTAATTGTTCCCATTTCCATTGTAATCTCTGAATTACATCCACTTTATTCAGTTGTCTTCCTAAATAAAATGGCATGCTCCACACCACGTTATTCCTATTTTTCTTTTTTTTTATGCAAAAGTAGCCCAATGCACCCACTCTGAGACAAACCAATAAATAATATATTGGATCTAACTTTGAACTGAGCTACATGAAAAAAACTAAATCTAATTTTTCAAGTTTTTGGAGTTTTTACCAGGCCTGTCTAGTTTTGCCAAATGAGTTACAGTAATAATCAAAACCAACTTTGTTGTGCCACTCTCACATTAGATCACTTTATACTCATGTCAATTACATGTATTGTGGAGGACAGATATTATCACCTCCATTACACAAACAGTAGAAGCTTGAGCCTTAAGAGATTTTTTTCAGGGTTAGACAACTCACAGGGAAAAGACCACCACTGAAATCATGTAAGCCCAGCCTTTTAGATTGCTGAGTCTTAATTTACTCTTTACACCTATAAATCTGTACCTGTTTGATATCTCTATGCAAAGCACCACGATTGATCTACTTTCCCAAATTAGAAACTACATCTCTTTCTGTTATGTACCTCCAATCCCTTAGCCATTCTTATCAAAGCTGCTTCAGATGTCTTTTCAATTTGTCCTCATTTCAGTTCATGTCTTCATCATAATAGCCTCCTAATTTATCTTTCTAAGTTTTACTGATTCTAATCTGTTTTGAACTTTGCTTGAAAGCTTTCTTTCAAACATGTAAATGGAACCCAGTGCTCTAAAACCATTAGTGGCTCAGCTCTGTCTGTGACACCAACCCTAAGCTTGCTAGTGTGGTATATGAATGAGCACCTTCACGGTCAAGACCTGTATCCATTAGTTATGAATCCCTAAGTATTTTAAGCTCTGCCACACCAAAGAATTGCCACTTACACTACAAAAATGACCATGGAAATTCTGAATACTGGCTGGCTAGTTCCTCTGGACCCTTTTCTGTCATCTTCGAATGTTGTCATAAATTACTTTTTCTTTTCCCTGAAACTTTTGATTTGGTAGTGTGGCTCTTTTATTTTTCCTTTAGTACTGCTTGGATCTGGATGTAGTAAATAGCCCAACCTTAGACTTTAGACTTGTTCTAACCTGACAATTCCTTTGAGTGTAATGCCTGGAAAATTCTTAGTTCTAAGAAGGGGAAATTCAGTTGAGAAGCATCTGGCCCTCTTTCCTTTAATCAGTCAGGATTCCATGCAGGAAATAGAAATTCCTCTAGGAAGTCAGTCAAGAAGGGAATTTAGTCATTGGAAGGGTGGTAGAAGTTTAAGGGCTGAGCTTCTTAGAAGAAAGACTCCCAGAACTATACACATTAACCCACCAAGGAAAGTACTAAGTCTGAGCTCATTCTTGGGACCATGCTTGGAGCAAGATACCCCACCTACACCATCACTACTGCCTCTCAACATCCACAAGACTAGATAGCTGATGCTTTAGTGCTGCTGCTGTGGAATCTTACATTTTTACAGCCTGATTCCCAGTAGCAACTGCTACACAAGCAACAGAAAGATGGCTTCATCTCGACTTTGCTAGATCTCAGGAGAGCGTGTAATTAATGGAGTGTGATTTGCATCTAGAACCCTAGCTACAAGGAAATCTGTGAAAAGCAGCTGTTAGCTTTCCGCATCTAGAAAGAGGAAGGAATAGAAGTTGAGTAGCCACCCTGGCACCCTCAGTGTCTTTCTAATTCCACTCTTGCGCTGCTCCTCTGAGAGCCACACATTTTTTCCCTATTCTCTCTGAGTTTCCTTTTTTTCAAGTAGAGAGTTTCTTCCTTTAACCCAGCTTGGTATATCAATATACCATGATTGTACTAATTAATTTATATATAAATGTATATTTATAAAATTATATATAAAATTTATAAAATAGATGCAATTTATATATTTATATGATGATATATATTTAAAGGAAAGCAGCAAAAAGAGATGAAATACTCACAGGTAACCTATAAAAATTTTAAGTTTACTAAGTGCTGTTTGATCTAGTCTGCATTTATCCTCCAAACAGTAAAGCAGATAAAAACCTAAAGCTCAATAGATGAATCCCATTCCAGGAATACTGAAACATTTTGAGTTAAGCTTTTGGAAGCTTTAATTAAATTGTTTATAACAATTTGCTCACAAAATCTTGACATTTCAGCATTGCTCCAAGGTATGCACAGTGTGTTTTAGAAACTAACCCAAAAACTGGACTGGCCTGATACCATCTATCTGCTATTTGCAAATTGGTTTCAGAAACTTAGGAAGTCAGGCAAGGCCAAGTTATCAACCTATTTGCTGGGAAAGGTGAGAGGTGTATCTCCTGGGTAGAGTGGGGCCACGTGTCCAATTGTTTACACACAAACGTAGCTGTTCACATTCCCTCCAGTACAGACCTATGAGGAAAAAAGTAAATTCATAATATACATTTGCATTGCCAAAAGTAGTGCCAGGAGAAGCAGTTTCTACAAATGGAAGTTTGCTATTTTAATGTGGGTGCACATGCGATCCAGTCCAGGGAAGGGCAGTCTCCACGACTGTCTCCCCTTTACTCTGGGCCTGGTGCACTTCCCCAGAAAGCCAGAGAACGGGCCACTCTGTGGTGCTGCAAGAGCAGTAATGAGGGTTGGCAACTCCTGAATTTTGAAGTTCCTTACTCTGTGAGTGACTTAAATTGGCATATATGAACATTTGTAAGTAAAAAAAGGAGAGTCACTAATATGCTGTTGGTACAGGGTGTCTTTAATAGGTTCTATGAGATGATAGTCAAGCACCTTGTATTTGGGTTTTTATATTAACTAAAACAAGTCCTCTAGTCTTTCTATGTCACTATATTGCAGAATAGGGATGGGAATGTTCTCATCATCCAGTCATTTTCAAGACATGTGGTGTTCCACAAGTTGTTTTGAGCTTCTCCGAGTAAATTAAGTTCTTAGGAAATGCACAGCATATAAGCACTGAGCGGCAAAGTGTGCATCTAATGGTCACAAACATGCTGAGTAAAGATGTGTCTTTATTTTGAGCACCCTTTCCTCTTGCCCTTTGTGTGTCAGGAGCCCTGGCTGCCATGTCCATCACCCCTGACCTGACGGGTGGGTCCAGCGGCTCAACCTGGCCGGCCTGGTGCCCTTCCCTAACTCCTGGCCCCTCGTGCACCCCTCCTGCGCCTGCACGTTCACTTGAAGAGAGCCACCTTGGCAGGGCTAGAGGCCTGTGCGTCTGTCCTTCAGTCCAAGGTACAAGCACATCCAGACTCTGTCAAGAACCTACTAAGACTGTCTCTGCTTTCATTTAACAGGAAAATCAAATTGTGAAAGTTCTAAGTGTTTCTAATTAATTTATCATCAAAAGATATATAGAACCCACAACACTTGATTTTTTTGATGGTTTTCTCCTAACATACAACACATTCTTAAATGGCCAGAATATCCAGTGCTCAGGGTTAAGGAAGACATTTAAATGGTATTTTGTTGTCCACAATGAGTTATTTTACCAACCAACAGTTTCTTTATAAGTTTCTTTGAGGCTCTGTGTGTATGTGAGTATAAAACTTGAATACATATTTTTCCTATTTTTTAATGTGAATACACTCTTATTTCTTCCTCTTTTGACATCATTGTTACTTGCCTTCAAAAAAGAATTCTGAGCACATCAATGAATGTGTTTTTACTGTAGTTTCTCAAAGGTATCTATTTTAGTCCCTTGAATGTGCCTCCTATTCAGCTACATTATTTGGAAGTCATGTGAACAGAAGAAAGATAACCTCAGAACAAAAGTCCATAATGACTGAAGCATTAGGTTTTATTGAAAAATGAGAAAAGAAGTCATAATGATAAAAACAGATTATGAAGATCAGTTGAATATGAAGACTCAGTTGTTTCTCATGCTTCATTTCACTCTCCTAGTATCATTCAAGAAGCTTCTATTACAATGAGATCAAGTATTAATATTAAGGAAACAAGGAACCTTTTAAAAGTAAACCAAAAACATAAGTTTTCTTTCGAGATGGACATCAGAATCACCAAGGAGATGATGATGATGACAATGACGATGATGATAATGATGTGTGTGTGTGTTTGCTGTGAGGTAGGATACCCATATTTGTGCCTCATCTTAAATCCACTGAATCAGCATCTGTAGCACGGAGTCTATGAACACACTTACACTGGAACCTCATTTTTGTTTAGTTTTGTGCTTCCTTAGCTGTATTGGTTTAAAAGTTGTCAGTCAAGAAAAAGAAAATTCTTATTTTCATTGGCAGCATGTCTGATTGCATGGTCTCTTCAAGTCCAATTTTGAAAAATTACGAAATAAGCTTCATTTTTTAGGCACAGTGTACAAAGAATTAACAATATTATCTATAACATACAAAGTGTCCTTGGAGTATACCCAGGATTAACTTCATTGGCCATAATGAGTGGAAAGGATTTTTTTCCATTCAGCCATGTCTTACTGAATGCTAACCATGTGGCAGGCATTGGGCTGCCTGCCCCATGGTTAGCTGAACAGGGGGGCAGTCTGCTTGTATTAATATGAAGCCGCCTGCCTTAACAGTCCTTTCAGTCAAACAGGAAATATTTCATTCAATGTCAGAAATAATTTGCTGCTATTTTGATGAACTTATCTATTCATCAAATTTATATATCATGTTTATTGAAATAGAAATTTAATTTAGCTATTCAAAGAAATTATTTGACCTAGGTTTTCATTTTTATAATTTAATTGATTAGAATAATCTCCTAGAAAATTGTGGCATGTGCTATAGTCCCTGAAATGGCTGGTTCTCTTTCCCTAAAACTCTCCTAACCCGATGGAGAAAAAATCAGTATGTTGGTCAAAAATCTGGTGATTGAAAGACAACTAAACATTCATAAAGCACCAATATGAGAGGTTTACAAGCAAACAGTTCTGAACCACTACAAATCTTATTTTCAGCCTAAAATAAAAGGAGGCACTTTAAGATGTTTTTATTACTAATTTCATGTCTTCTATATACATAAGGAACATGGTTTATATAATCTTAGATTGTAGAACAATATTATATAGTCATTAATTATGTAGAGATAAGTTTAAGAAAACCAAAAACTTAACAGTTTTTCTTTGTGTAAATTGTGGAAAATATCTCAATATTGTCATTCTGAAGTCAGCTTTATTAATATTATTTCTCTGTTGTACCTTCTTTGATCATATTGTTATTTCTTCTGGGGACAACCCTATATACTTCCTGGCCCCTTCCAGAATTATCCATGGATATACAGAGCTAAGCATAAATGTTTTATCTTTATAACAGCCTTCTATCCTTTCAAAGTAAGTCCTTCCTTATTTTCTGTACTTCAACACCTGCTGTTTCCTTATAGTATTTCTCATATTTTCTAATTATTTAATTAAAATATGTATTTACTTTTATTTTGTCTGTTTCCCCTATGAACTCTAGGAAGCAGGGTGTATGTTGGTTTTGCTAAACATTGTAGCCTAGGGCCTATTACATCATATGTTTAGAACTTACATAAATATTTATTAAGTTAATATATACAAATTGAATATTCTGCAGTGAAATAAAACCTATGTTCATGTACAACTTTAGGGCATTCATATTAGTAACTGTATGAATTTAGGAGTCACTATAAAAAGTAAATTTTAAAAGCAAATTTTGAAAGAATTAATTGTGGTTATGTTTTGTGCATTTTCTTCCTAAACCAAAGAGAGAAGAAATGTTTCATTCATGCTTCCTGGCCACTTAAACTCTCCAAAGATATCTTTATAACTGTTGGATCTATAATGGGCAAGTAAATTGCCAATGTCAGATTACATTAAACATTACAAAATACACTACAAAAATTGTTAAATTAGTAGATAATAATTGAAATAGATTAAACTAGGTAAATTAATAGATATAAATTAACTAGACAATAAAATATTTCATTAGTTATTTTTAACAACTTTAAAAATAATGTTATTTGTCAACTAGTCAATTTATCAGTATTCAATGTCTATAAGTTTCATGACAAATCAAAGGCCTAACAGTGTTTGATACATTGGATGGGCTTAAAGCATAATATGTCCTATCCTCATTCACTTAACAAAAAATAGTTTACTTATGTGTTGTACGAGAGTAACCAATTCGCTCCTGTGTTCTGCACTGAGAGATGTGGGGTTATGGAAAAACACATTCAATATCTGGATGGCCATATATAATTAGCTTTGATCAAGCCGGCATTCATGTAGGAAGAGGTGAAAGATGAATTGCCGATAGCTGATCCATGCTGTCATTTCACTGAAATTCCAAAATGGAATAAACATATCTTAAGAAAAAAAATTTCATTGAGAAATAATTAATTAAAATGATCAATAATTGTGTAAATATAATAAGCTATGTAGGCAGTTATGAGTATATTGGTTCAAGATTTTTTGATTGAATAGTTTGTAAGTTGGGAAAAGATAAGTTGTGTTCGAAGATAATTCATTAATTTAACAGTAAAATTCTTTACAAGTGAGAAGTGTCACATAAATGAACAATACCGCACTGTCTTGAGAGTTAAACCTCCAGGTTAAATTAACAACTGCTCTCTATGAGGAATGAAAGTGTCATCCACTTGACACCTAATTTAGGACAGGTTCTCATTTTAGCAATCATGCAGTCTTTAGTCCCTAATGTGAACATGTTTATGATTCAATACTGACTCCACATGAGGCCCTGATGGGATGATTGAAAAGGAAAAAGTGCTAGATCCATACAGCAGAGACCTTGGTGGTGAGAGTTCCTGGGCAGGAAAAGTAGGAGGTCAAAGAAGTGTAGAAAGAGAATACACAATGCCATAGATCAAAAGGAAAGACTGATCTGAGTGAAAAAATAACCCTTTCCTCCAAAAAAAGAAATATAAATATAAATGAAATGTATATTAAAAATGTTATTGTGTTAAGAACACATAATATGAGATTTATCCTTTTAACAGATTTTTAAGAACACAATATATTATTATCTGTGGGCGCAATATTGTACATCGGGATGAAGTGGTAAAAAGTGTGATATATACATACAATGAATATTATTCAGCCTTATAAGAAAAGAAGGACATCCTGCCACATGAAACAACATGGATGAACATGAAGGACATTATGCTAAGTGCAATAAAATAGTCACAGAAGGACAAATACTGTGTGATCTCCCTCAGGAATCAAAAATAGTCAAACACATAGGAGCAGAAAATAGAAAGGTTGTTGTCAAGGCCTGGGAGGAGCTATTTTAAAAACTTAATTTAAAATAAGTAAACATAAATATGAACTTGGAATAATGGAATTAAATTAATTATTTGAATTATCAAAAACAGATTCTATGCACTAATTAAGTCTAGTTTGATCATTTGTTTATATGCTTTTTTTTTTTGTAGTTCCATCCCTTCGAGTTATTTTTGGTTTTATTCCTACTCTTCCAGATATTGTGATATTGGACCTTCATCTTTTAAATAAAGACTTGAATTATACAAAGTGATTTTATAATTTCTAAATTTCTATAAAAAAGTAATATATTCTCTAAAATAGCTATAATTTATTCTTCTCAATTTCTTTTGCTGAATCTCAAAATTAATGTGATCTCTAATGTATTTTTGTCTCAAAGTATATTAATTATGGTTTCATTAAATTTAGAAAAACAAAATGTAATTTTACTGAAGGCGCTATAATATTTGATTATACTTATCATTAGTTTCCTTTGGGTTACTTTATTTTAGCTTACTTTAATATTACTTCTTTTGATCATTCTGCTTATTAAATATTAATATTTAAGCTGTAGCAGTGATAATGATAAAATGGACAAAACAAGATGGAACATTATCAAATGAGTTAATCTAAGACTAATTTAATGACCACTGATATGACTTTTAATGATAATGGTTTGTATGTGCTAATAACCTGGGTTTGGTTAGGAAACTTTTAGCTGTAAAATTAGAAAAGTAAGAGCTCTCTTAAATCTCTAATAACCTAATGTATACTTTCTATCTTTCATTAGATAAAATTCAAGCAGTGGACACAGCAAGTGTTTAGATTTGATTAGATTTGGGTGCAGATTTTGATTCTGCCACATATCAACTGATCCAGGCTAAGTTGTTGTAAACTCTCTGATGAACTCAAATTGTTTTCGTCTATAACACGAGGGTAATAATGCCTTCCTTGCAGGATAGCTGCGAGATAGTCTATACAAAACACCTGACAGAGCAATTAAAATGTAATTGTTATTTTTCTGGCACAAACTTCAGACACCAAAATACTTCTGAAGATTTAAGTTTATATGGAAATATAAAGAAAATTCTTCATCCATCCCTTACTCCTTTAAATTTTGGTAGGCCAAAATTCTGTCAGTTCTGTAAGTAACATAGTGTAGGTACAGGTGGTACAAGACTAAACAAAATAAAATAAGACTATTTTGTGCTGTTATACTCCACAGTTTATGACAGTGTTTCTCCTCCATGCATGGAATTCAGGGCACTACAAATCACCTTTCTATGTCAAATTCTATATGTAACGTGCTTTTCTGGAGGAAGGGGTCAGGGTTTTAATCATATTCTCAATGACATCTGTGACCTTGATACCTCAAACAAATGCCTTAAAATTAGTAACTTTCTTTTTTATTTTTTTGCTTTAGCATTCATATAATTGGCAGTGGTGTTTTTAATAATTACTTTTGCATTTTTCCCAGTTGTTTATGCATGTTGTAGAGAATAGAAATAATTATGGAGTAACTTTTAGAATGGAAGGCAACTTTTAGAATGGAAGCTCAACAAGGAGAGGGGTTGAGTCTTCCTTGTAATAAATGAATCTTGTGATCTAATGTACACAGTGAGTGTTCATTAAAAGAAATCCAATTCATTTGTCTCTTTAGTTACATCTTTCTTTATGTTCCCAACTTACAGATCAAATGACAAATGATGTGTGTCTAAGAAATTTGAAGTTAAGGTCATGGTTAAAAAGGCAGGATAAATGAAAAGTAATTAAAAGCCTTGGCAAAGCATTAAAAATAAGGCAAAGTTATGCTTTTATTAATTTTATCTGATTATACTGTCTCATAAACCCACAGATATCCTTGCATGTCTGCTACCAGTGGCAGAGGTGAAGTTATAGAGGGAAACTTGCTCTGTGCTTTCTTTTGCCAAAGGAGCTTATGTTTTGTGACTCCAGAGCTACAGATGGTGTTTTCCCATGTAAGTGCCATTATACCTGAGTAGTTCTCTTTTCTGAGCTAGTAAAAGAGAAACTCTTTTCCCAAGGCCTTGGCAATAAGTAAGAGATTTAGAATCTGAAGCTGCAATTTTCCACTTTCAGGGTCTTTTGTTCTACAAAGAAGAGCTTTTCCTTGATTTGTGGAATTAGTCATTTCTAAATGAAATTGGGAAAGAAATGAAAAATTACAGAGAACCTAAAAACTAATTAAGATGATCACTTTCTAATCCTGCTAACAAAATATTCATGATTAATTTTTAGTTTACATTCTTTGAACCTTTTAAGTTTTTGTCCCATAGTATTATTTTATTTGCCTCATACTGTCAGTGCTTTAACTTTCCACAAATTTATCAGCCTGAATGATTGCAATTATTTATATTTATCTTTAATATTTGACAAATATTTACCATAGAATATTAAATACCTACTATTGCCAACGCTATAGTAGACAGTCCTTGACCTCATGGTATAGTTGGAGATATAGCAATTCATTAAATAACCAAACACATACAAAGTGTAAAATTGAAATTGCAATGGATGCTACAGAGGAGTGGTAATTGTGTTAAAAGTGTATATAAGTAGAAAATAAGTCTGTCTTGAAGAAGTGACCACTTATGTTGGATCTGAAGGGTAAGAGTCTTAAGAACAAAGAACAGAGGGAAGAGTGCCCCAGAATGAGGCCTCTGTGTGCAGGGCATGCATACTATAAGCAAAGATTATAGTGTGTGTGAAAGCCTAGAGGGCCAGGAAGATTGGAGCAGAGTAAGCTGGTCAAGTGTGGGGCAAGATGAAGCTGGAGAGGTAGGGGCAGTGTAGACTAGGTTAATAAGCTTGCTTTTCATCCTAAGAGCAGTAATGGATTTTAAAGACATAGGTGGTGTGATTACATTATATTTGCATTTTTGTTTTCAAAAGCTCAGCCTGAAGTATAGAGAATGAAGTGGGACAAGAATAGATGTGGGTATAATAGGCTATTTCAGTGTCCTGGGAAAGAGATGATGATAGGTAGCATGGACTAGAATTCATGGGCATGGTGTTAGGGTACAGAAAGAAGTGTTTGTACACAAAATTTATAAAGTCAACTTACAAGATTTAGTGATGGTTTGAATGTGGGAGGAGAAGAAGAGAAGGCTGTAAAACCTCTCTAGCTTTTCCAACTTGCAGACTCTGATGCATAGGTTCCTATTACTAGATGTAAAGGACAGTGGTGTGGAAGCAAGTTTGGGGAGAATGTAAGAAAAATAGCAAAATTCATTTTAGCCGTTATGAGTTTGAGGTCTTTTGAATACCCAAAATAAGATGTCCACTGGACTTTGAGTAGATGATTTGCAGCTTGAAGAGTAAAGTTGGAGATATATATTTTTATATCACTGAATCTGGGAACTTGAATGATTTTCCCAGTGACAGAGGATAAAATGAGAAAATCTGCAATAAAGTCTGGGGAATTCCAAATTTAAATGGCCAAGTAGCAAAGATTGGGCCTCTAAAATCAGCGGAGAAGGAGCAGCTGGAGAGCGAGAGCTCTAGGAGAAGGTGTGGCATGGAAGTTTATGAAAGAGAGTGCTTCCAAAGGGCAACTGAGTCAGCATTATAGAGTGTGCTGAGAGGTCAGGTAAGAAGAATAAAAAATATCTTTTGGATTTGGTGATGCAAATGTCAGCACTGACCTTACAAAGAACTGTTTCAGTAGAAAGTAATGAATTGAAACCAGATTGGCATAGTTTTGCAGTGGGGAAATGGACGCAGTGAATACAGATAACTCTTTTAGAAGCTGGGCTATGAAGGAGAGAGAACATTAGCTGGAGGGGAACATACAATCAGTATTTTTAAACATTTATTAACTTAGGTTTGTTTTCATTTTTCCATCATACAGACTTTTGCTTGTTTGAAACATGATGGAAGGAATCAGGTGAAAGGAAGAGGTTGAATATACAGTTCACCAAAGGAATCATCTAGTTTATGATTTTCAGAGTGTAAGTTGAGATGAAGAAAGTAGCCCAGGCTGCAGGGCTGGCTTTCTCTAGGCACAGGGGCACTCCACTGTAACAGGAGCAATGGCAGAAAGTGTAGGTACATATGCAAGTTGGCATGTAAGATGATTCGTATGAATATGGTGGGGGGAGAGAGAAGATGAAGAAATTCCTACCTGAGAGCTTCTATTTTCTTTGTAAGGCAGGAAGCAAGATCATCTGCTGAATATGAGGGATTTGGAGAGGTTGGAAGGTGTCGCAGGTTTGATGAGATTCTGAAGTTTCAAATGGTTGTGGTGAATTGGAGAGTGTTAGAGAGGCATAGTAAGGTGTAAAGGAGGTA
This sequence comes from Cheirogaleus medius, assembly GCA_008086735.1. Taxonomy (NCBI): domain Eukaryota; kingdom Metazoa; phylum Chordata; class Mammalia; order Primates; family Cheirogaleidae; genus Cheirogaleus; species Cheirogaleus medius. The sequence continues at coordinate 18,980,513 of VBSM01000413.1, forward strand.
TTTCAGGACATTTTTGATTTGGTATTCGTTAGTTTATGATAGAACAAATCTTATCTGTTGTGACACTTTCTCAAGCAGGGTTCTGCTGCTCTGTAAGGCACAGAGAATTCATGTATGCAGTGGCTTCATTCAGGCTTGTGGTTCAACCATCCAAGTGCAATGAAAAAACACAGAGGAAGGAACATCAGAAAAATAACTACTATAGATTATCAGCTTGGTAAGAAAGGAAGTAAAGAAAGCAGAAGGCTAATGTATCGGGAAACAGTAGAAAGAACAAAGGATTGGAAAGTCCGAGTGTGTTTCAAAAATGGTTTTAGGGGATGTAGTTGAATAATAAAGGTGGATTTGGAAGTGTGGTCTTCAGACATGATGGCAGGTCCCAGCTGTGGCTGTGCAGTGGATGGTTGAAGTGGAACAAGAGAGAAGAGCATGGAGGATAAAGAGGTCATCGTGAAGATGGATCATTAAGATGAATATTGTTATCAGACATATAAATAGCACCGTTTGGGTTGGAAAAGAAGACTGTGAGCCTGGTGCCAGAGTCTTCAATGAAAGAGAAGTGAGCAGGGTTTCAGCTGTTTGCAGTGAGAGGGTGGTAAACGTGATGGTGTCTACTTCAAAAAGAGAAGTAACGGTAGGAGCGTTAACGGAGAACAGCAGAATGGCAATTTCCTTTGTCGACCAGGAAGTTCATGGACTGGTGAGAGACTGATGTCCTGAGAGACAAAGTAGAATTCAATGAAAACATGGGGAAAAGAAATGTTTTGAGAAGAAGTAGAGGACATGGAGCCTTTACAGGTTTGGGAGGGGACACAGAAGTGTTTGGGATGTGGGGGAGGGATTAGAGGTGTGTTGGCGGCAAGGGTGGCCAGAGCAATATGGGAATGATATGCTTGATTTGATGTGTTTCAGTCATACCAAGAGAGATCAGAAAAGAATTATCTAACCACAACTAAACATTCATTCACTTTTATTTTAAAAATGAATGTTATGGCACAAATCCTTTTTATCTGTCAGGATTCATGAAGCAGGGACAAAAATGTACATTATACAAATATACTTACAACAGATATACCTTAACAGAAACGCTACCAAATTCTAATTCATGGGTAAATTTTATTTTTAATTTAACTGAGTGTACATACTATTTGGCTGCTGTCCTACTAAACATATTCTTGAATGCAACAGATTACAAATATGGCTCACATTTGTGTAAGATCAGAGACATAGTATAGAAACAACTGTACACCAAAGAAAGATGATGTGCTTTCTGAAACACAATGGGTGTGTATAAAATTGTGTGGTCAGGAGAGCATCCAGAGCTGAACGGCAGCAAAATGAATAGTGGTAAAATTGGGGAGACACCATTCTGTGGTAATTTTGAATGAGTTGTAATTACGGAGGACACGTCTAGCATTGTTTTTCATGTTATGGGTGTTTCCAAAATATTCTTGCATTTGATATCATGCAATTCATGTCAGATTGCTGAGAAAGTAACTGACAAAGCCGAAGCACGGTAGAATAGACAGTAAATAAGAGTGAGGTCAGAAATATCTGGCTCAGAGTCTATATTCATCACTTAGTAGCTGTGGTCCTTGGCTAGGTTAGTTAAGTCCTCTGAACCTCAATTTCCTCGTTCGTGAAGTAAAGATCATCATAGCTATTGGGAGGATTGCTGGGAGGATGAAGTGAAACTATGTAGATAGTGTATGGCAAAGTGCCTGACACGCAGAAGCTGCCCAGTAACCTTCCATGGAAGTTGTGCTGTGTGATCACCAATTGTGGGCTTTGAAAGTAGACCTGGAGTTCAGATCCCAGCTCAGCTGCTTAATGCTGTGCAACTTTGGGCAAGTTGCTCAGCCTTCCTGAGATTCAGTGTTCTCCTCTGTAAATAAAGATAATAGCACTATTTATCTCACAGGGATATTGTCAGAATTACATAAACGTATGCTCTTTAGAACACAGCCTGATGCATAGTAGAGAATAAATATTTGTAAAAATTCTATTAAAATTATGAACTAATTTTAAAATAGTATTAACCAATAAGAAATTATTATTAATAGTATCATTATGGATGTTTTATTGGGGTGTCCATTCAAGAGGGGAAAATGTGTGAAGGTAAAACATTTTAGTTGAACCACGTGCTGTTTTTAAAAATCACACTAAGATATGAAACACTGTCTTGGGTAAATTAAAAAAAAAGTCATACTAAGGTATTATTTCACCCATATAATATGTTCTAAATGCTTTTTTGAAGATCAATGTAATTTATGGTAATGATCTGCCAAAAAGTTCACCTAGGACGGTATGAGAAGTAATCTCCTCCCTATTGATCAGCTTCGGGTTTTATTTCCTTTTCTCAGCCAATTTTTCAATGCCTTCACAGCAGTTTAGATGTAATTACAAACATCTGGTCCCACTGACGTCTCCTTAATTTTACAGTTATTGCTCAAGCTCCAGACATTCTTTTTAGAAGTACCATTTTATTGTTCATTTAGTAGAAATGAGGCAACTCTGAGTGCAACACGGTTGCTGTGAAATAAGTAATTTCTGGCAACCCATGGAGACAATGTTTACTACTTTGTTCTTGGTAAATACATGTGCATCTCCCTTGAACATATTACTTGGAGATAGTATTTACTTTTTTCCAGCTACAAAAAGGAGAAATGAAGGAAGTTAGGATTATTGAAAAAGATGTATGCTGCTTTTATTTTCATTTGGTTGGTTCATTTTCCCATGTTTCTATATTAATTGTTAAGCAGATCGTTCCCATAATTTTTCTAGGAGGAAAGAAATATATACTTTCCTGGATATCTCTTACAATATTTTGATATCTTATATAATCTGCATAGATGAGGCATTAAAATTATCAAAATTTTTAGAAGATTTAGATATCTCTAAATCTTTCAACACCTTTGAAGGAGAGGATCTTACTGTAGGGAACAAGAAAAACACAAAAATATAAACTATAAAAGAATGCAAAGAAATTGAGATTTGGAGCCTGGTCTATCAGGGTTGGAGTGTCGGCCCCTCCTCAGAATGGCTATGTAATCTCATTGGGGCATTTCTTCTCTTTAAACCTCTGTAAAGTGGCGCTAATAATACTCATGAAGGCATGTTGCGAGGATTCAATGTAATCATGTAGATTATGCAACCAGTGCAATGCACTACCCGTAATAGATGTATATGATCTGGCAACATTTCTTCCATTTGTTATTAATAAGAAAATATGCCACTTGGCAATTTTATTGATCTACCACAAAAGAAGTTTCTTTCAAAATTACAGTATGGCAGTTTTTAATAAAACTGCATTTTATTTGTAAATATGCACATTGGTTATTACTAGGCTCTTTGGGAGCTTTTAAGTCTTAGTTTGAATGGAAAACTCATTGTGCGGACATGTTATGATAAAAGTGATATATCCAAACTTTTTCTTATTCTGGTTTTGAATTAAAAGGCTTAAAATGTATTCGTGCAAGATTTAAGGTAGAATGCAAACTTGTATGTTACCATACTAGTATTGCCATTACTATTTTACTTTCTAGGCAAACAAGCCAAATATATTTTCTTTATTTATTAATATGTCTAAAGTTAGTAATTGTGGCCTTTTCATTCTATCCTAATGTTTTTTAAATGATGCTGACCATTTTCTAGCACAGATAAACTTATTCTAATTTCAAAAGCAGTAGAAAAATTCTTCAACTTGTATACATTTACTGTATTCCTTATAATAAGCAATAAAATTATAATAAAAGATACTGATGTTTTATGGTATTATAAAATTTTAAAGTAATTTTAGCTTCTGTATGTAATGTGAACACCTCACAATCCTATAGTGTCGATAGTTTTTTCTTTATAGACAGGACAACTAGAGAGTAAATAAATGATTTGCACAAAGTCACATAATACATAAGTTTTGAAACCACAAATGGATTCTAAGTTTTCTAACTTTTAGTCCATCTCAATTTCTATTGTATTATATGGCAAAGTTTCTTCACCCTAAGTGATATGTAACTACAGCAAATAATTTTGTAGTCATGCTAGAAAAAGTTTTTCTAATGTTACTTGCTGACTTCTAGGATATGTGGTATTTGTCATTAATTTAGTCACTTTATAGACTTATTTTTGATTGATACTGCTTAATAATCATAATCTTGTATATAACAAAATTAAGTGAACGAAAGTAATTTATGTATTCAAATATGAGTGGATATAACAAAATTTCAAATTTTGTTCTTTAATTTCTTTCTAAAAATACAATTGACTACAGGAAGTTTTGTAGTTGTCACATGCATATAATACTCTAATATAACATTCTGATTGTGTTAGCAAAAATGCATGCTGTGCATTGTCCGGAGGAAATCTGTGGGCAGAAGGATAGTGAAATGAATAATAATTCTTATTTATAGACAACCAACCAGGATAATAAGGTAGTTTCTCAAAACTGAGACAAGGTATCAACTAACATACAAAGAAATGGAAATAAAATTCTGGGAGTAGAGGCAATATTTGGGGCTTGGGCAAATATGCATTTGAATTCCAGGTCCTCTCTGATGGGTGCTGTGAACGTTACTCCACTTTGGACCTTGTATTCTTCTTCTTTGAGACCACTGAAAGTGGTGTAGTGGCAAGTACATGGGCTGAGAAATCAACTTGACGGTGATCAAGACTCAAATCAGAGATATCTACTACCACTCCATGGCATGGACAGCCTCACCTGAGTCACTATTGCTTAAACGTTTACTCAAGCAAATTCAATGGTTGGTTTGTCTGGTTTTTGGAAGGGAGATGAAGGAAGATGGCTTCAAAGGGACTTCTTAACCAATGGTGAAATTAGTTATCTGTATGGTATATATTTATATTCTGCTAAAATAGTGGAAAGTATCAAATACATTCCATTAAAACGCTAATATCTCAGACTGATAAAAATAATGAAAAAAATCAAAATTTTATTCAGTTATTTTTAATTAACAGTACTTTTTGAATTTTTTTAGGATAAGAACTTCAATTTGAATTTTAACTTAGAAAAATTGTCCATACCATCACAAGAAATTATTGTCTTGTGAATAATACACTAAAGAATTTCAGGAAATAGCTAGCCACCGTAAACCTAAGAAAGTGTTGGCCAGAGAAGCAGAGATGGATTCGGCCACAGACTTTCTTGCTTAGGTCCCAGAGAAGCAGTAGAAACTGATTATTTTTGGATAGAAGTTTATATTTGCTACTTTATAAAAGAAGAAAAAAATAGGCATCATGGGAAAATTGAAAATATTTGGGGACATTTTTAAATTTATCTATGATTAATAATTTTTAAAAATATCACTGAATTACAAATTGTGGAAAGCGCCATTATCATTCTGAGCTTAATATTGCTAAAGATCATAAATCAGCCCAGAGTAGAGGCATCCTCAGACTAACACATTGAATTTTCCCAACTTCCCTCCTCTTTCCCTTTATTTTACACAACTTCAGCAACCTCAGTTGTCTACATCAAGGATAGAGTCCAAATGTGCAAGTGCAGTCCTAGAGGCTGACACAGGAAGGTTTGTTTACGGCCAGGCGCCTTACGTCAGTCAGCCTTTCCCAGTTGTGTCTTGGCGGTCAGGCATTCAAACTGGCCATGTCTTCCAGTCTGATAAGCTTCGCTTAAAACTTTTCAGACAACACCATTTACAAAATACAATAGCAGAAGAGGTTTTCTAAAAGTTCCTGAACCTGAACGATTACAGTATAAGAGGATAAATCTCATCAAAAATCTAAAGCATTTCTTCTTTCTATTATTTCCTTATTTATACAATATGAATCAGTCCTTAACATTTGAATTTTTTTTTTATTTTGAAATATTTTAGTTTGACTAAAAACTGACCACATGTATATCATATGTGTGTTTACTTGAATTTTGTATATATGTATGTAATACATATATTATTATATGTATTATTAACATATAAAAGGAAACAAAAGAAGTGATATCTTTTACACATAAATAATATCCTCAGCAGATACTGTTTGCTTCATGTAGTTCAGGATTTCAATACAAATAGTGATATTTTTCTCAGACTTATTCTGAAATCCTGGAGGACTTCGTAATAGAAGAGGATGTGCCAAACAGCAATTTAATATTTTCAATTCTTGTGGAAATTTTCTCATACCAAAGAGATGAGCAGAAATGGTATTTACGACTAAAATGTTATTTTGAAATAAATAGAAAAAGTGTAAAATATTATAGATGCCATTATAAAATGCAAATGTCACAGCAGAGTGGATTAGAAGTTGAGGTCTCAGCTGGATTTTTCTTGAACCTATTGCTTTATAAAGGTCAATGCTGGTAAAAAAGTTTTTCTTAGTATCAGTGAGTCATTTTGCATAACCAACAGCTATGCTAGTCTGACACAAATCATGACCCTTGTTTAAAGTTTTCCGGAGAATACTGATTAGCTGACTTACCATATCAAAGCAGTTTTAAATTTAAAGTTTTAAATCATGTGTTGTTAATTGTCATTTACAGAATAGGATTAGATAAAATAAGAGAGGGAAGGTAGAATGAAAGCTGGGAATCAATTGCAAAGATGCAAGTAGGGAAGAAAGAGGCAAAAAGGAGGAAACAGAAGGCTTTCTGTGTTTAGGATGAGGTGGTAGAGCTGGTGCTAGGTTTTGAAACCCCAACTCTGTACAAGGTAGAGGAGATACTCTAATCAGACCTCCACCTAAGCTACAGATCTCAAATTCTCTTCAAGTGAGAAAGTGAATTTAAAATGTGTGCCCATGTGTTCTTCTCCTCACATTACTATTTAATCTGTACTCATTTCACCAGTGCTATTTGTCACTCCACAAAAACACTTTTGTTCACCAATATTAAAGTACATACATTGAAAAGGCATTTTAATTGATACTTACATTTGAAACTTTATTTTACCAGAAGCATTTCAAATTCAGGCTGATGAACTTCCGGTAAACTAGGTCAATCAAACTGGGGCAGGACTGCCAACTGTGTGCTTGAATCGCACATGCTTACCCAGGAAGGCCAGGTAGTTACCATGGAGAAGCACGTGATTAGTGAAACGGACATGTTATTTTATGTGAGCTGGACTTATTATTGGGTTTAAGTTAGCCGTGGCTTTTGTTGCAATGATGTTGCCTAGTTGGAGATAAACTAATGTCACTTAGTATCTGTACATAAGTAATTTTTTTCTCTCTGAAAATATTACACCACAAAATAGCACCACAGAAAGGTGGCAGTGCAGAAAATGTGTGTAGGAGTGAGGCAAGAGAATATAAGGAAAGAGCCTGATTTGTACTATGATTAACCAGATAGCCAATGACAAATCACTAGAGAGCCCATCCTGAAATTCAGAAGGAAAGGTTTAAAAAAAATACTATTAGAAATGTGTTAAACCTTTGCATTTAGCACTTGTATAATAAAAGTAATATATACTTATTGGAAAAAATACAGAAAAGCATAAGAAGCAAAAAAAAAAAAAATTACCTATCATTTCACTACCCAAAGTTCATTAAGTACTATTAAATTTTGAGTGTATTTATCTCTACTATTTTGTTCTATATCTATTTTAATTTAGCTGAAATAATTCCATGTTAAAATGCTATAGTTTTCTTCTTCATATTGAAATAGAAGCATTTTCATAAATCCATTATAGATTTGTCATTAGCATTATTTTAATAGCTAAATAATATTTGTTAAATGGAAATGTCTAATCTTATTTAGCAATGCCCTTATTGTAATGCATTTGATTTACTTCTAGTCTGCCACTTCTACAAACATCTTTAGGCATAATAATTCTTTTGATAATTCTGAATTATTTTCTTAAAATAAATTTCTAAAAATGAACAGATAAGGCAATAAATGGGATGAAGATTATAAAAGCCTCTTGGGAAAAGTATTAAATTGCTTCCAAAATAGCATTTTACATACCCATAAAAGGTATATGAACACCCGTTTCATATGTATGTATATAGGAGGGCTGTGCAGAAAGTTTCCAGCCATTGCTAATATAATAAATGTCTCCATTTGTCTGGATACTTTCCAGACAGCCCTTGTATACACAGTATATAAACATTTTACCAAAAGTTATAATTCATTTTTCATTTCTTTTTAACAGTGATAACTTTTTAAAAATGATTTTTAGAGATTTATTTTTTTCTTTTAGTAAGTTGTCTATACATTGACCCATTTTACTGCTGGGGACCTTAGTGCTAGTCTTTACCAAGTTATGTAAGCATTTTACAGAGCAGCCCCTTTGTGAAAAATTCAGCAAACATT
>VBSM01000413.1:18995806-19026027 GCA_008086735.1 Cheirogaleus medius
ACCCAGCCTCTTCCTCTTCTTATAAGGCCACCAATCCTATTGGACTAAGACCTCATGCTTATGAACTCATTTAACCTTAATTATCTCCCTAAAAGCCATATCTTCCAAATACAATCACAATGGGGGTCAGGATTTCAACACGTGAAGTTTGAGAGGATATAATTTAGTCCTTCACACTCCCTAAATGCTAATACATATCCTCTCCTGAAGACAAACAAGGCCTCTAAGAACTTCAAAATTAAAGTTCCAAGAAAAATGAGCTCAGAGTTGAAAATTAAAAACACATAAAGACAAATACACAAGCTCTCACATGAATACAAGCAGGAAACAAGATAAAAGAGACAGACGTCATGGACCCAAAAAGACTTAAGATGTTGAAATTATTGCACATAAAATATTGAATAACTATGTATCATATGTTAAAAATAAGAGAAAATAGAAATTATGAGTAAATTAGAATCGATTTTTTTAAAAGAGCAACAGATTTTGGAAAAAAAATCAAATGAAACCCTAGAAATAAATAATAAGAAGAAATGAAATTAAAAGCACAATAGGCAAGTTAAAGAATGAATTAAATGTAGCTCAAGAAAGTTAGTGAACTGGAATACCAAACCAAATATCAAAAATGTAGCACAGAGAAAAAGAAATATAAATTATAAGAGAGATGTTAATTAAAACTAAGAATAATGTGAAAGTATCTAACATATATTAATCTAGAAGGTAATAATAGAAAGAAAGACAATGTGGCAATATTTAAAGAGAGAATATTTGGCAACTTCAGGAATTGTTAAAAAAAACCACCAATCTCACATCAAGAAGCCCAAGTGGTCTTCCATAGATTAAATACACGCACTTGATAGCAAGAATGGAAGCCTGTGGGCAGTATAAAAACATCCTTAATGTATCAGAAGGGAAAAAAATGCAACTCAGCAAATATGAAATGCATTTTAAGAATAAAGTGAAATAAAGACAAAGTGAAGTAAAAGACTGGGGATTTACTGGAGTTTACTACCAACAGACCATTACGGAAGGAAATTCTAACAAAAGCCTTTGACAATTAATAAATAATCCTATGTAGATGGTCTAAGATATACGAAGTGAATTAAAATTAAAATAATGATATCAATACCTCTTTCATGGGGCTAAGAATAAGTAGAACCAACATATTAGACAAAAGCAGCTTTAAAATTATGAGATGCAATCAGACTAAAGCACTCTCAGGCCACTTATTACTCAGGAGTGGAGTAAATATACTGATATACTGCATACTTTACTAAGTATGAAGGTTGAAGGTCGTATAATTACTATAAATAAACACAACCAATGTAACGAACAAAATAGTGACGAGAAAAGGTGAGGAAAGGAACAATACAAAATAAGCCCAGAAAAATGATGAGAATAAATCCAAACTATCACAATAAATATAAATGAAATATATTCACCAATTAAAAGAGAAAGATTGCCAGTCTATATGAACAAAATAAATATGATGCTGTACTATCTTTAAGAGCTGCATCTAAAACTTAAGGATACAGAAAAGTCAAAAGACAAAAGATAGAAAGAAGCATGGAAAGAAAATATAATGCCTCTGTCCTTCCTCTGCTCCTCGAGGAAAGAAGAGAACAAAACAAACTGATGTGTCTATAACAGTAACAGACAAATTAGAATGCGAGTTGAAATTTATTGCTAGAGATAAAGCCTGACTATATACTGATAAAAGTTTCAATTTCCTAGGAGAATATGATAACTAAGCATTTATATACAGTTGATCCTTGAACAACACAAGTTTGAACTGCACAGGTCCACTTATATGTGGATTTTCTTCCACCTTTGCCATTCCTGAGACAGCAAGACCAGCCTCTCCTCTTCTTCCTCTTCCTTAGCTTACTCAATATGAACGTGATAAGGATGAAGACCTCTATGAGGATCCACTTCCACTTAGTGAATATTAAGTGCATTTTCTCTTCCTTACGATTTTCTTAATCACATTTTTTCTCTAGCTTACTTTGTTATAAGAATACCATATACAATCCATATAACATACAAAATACATGTTTATCAACTATGTAATGGATAAGGTTTCTGGTCAAGAGTAGGCTATTGGTTGTTAAGTTTTAGGGGAGTCAAAAGTTATGCGAGAATTTTTGACTGTATGTGAGAGGTCGGTACTCCTAACCCCTGCGTTGTTCAAGGATTCACTATACCTTAAATAACTTTCAAAATTAGACACAATTACATGGAGCAATTGATAAGTCCTCATCATTACGGAAAATATTTGATATATTTCTACCAGCAAATGACAGATTAAGAAAAAAAAGTTATAAAAGATCTAAGCAACATAATGTGAACACTTTAATAAGATTGAATTTATATACAAGTAAAAATTAGTTAGAAAATATTAAAATGTCTGGTAATAATCCAACCAAAGATATGCAGTATTTATGCAGCATATTGTAAGATTTTATTGAAAGATACTGAAAGAAGACTGAATGTGATTAGATAGAAAAAATCAATTTCACAAATTGACATTTTTATAATTTGATTTATAGATACAATCCAATGCCAATCAACAGAGATTTTCCTGAAGATTTATAAACTGGATCTAAAATGTATATGAAAAGAAAATAGGTAAAGAAGGGGTCCTCAAACTTTTTAAACAGGAGGCCAGTTTACTGTCCCTCAGACCGTTGGAGGGCCGGACTATAGTTTAAAAAAAACTATGAACAAATTCCTATACACACTGCACATATCTTATTTTGAAGTAAAAAAACAAACGGGCAAAAACACCCTCATGTGGCCTGCGGGCCGTAGTTTGAGGACTCCTGGATCAGAAAAAGAATAAGATGGGTAGGCAGCATTCAATGTACCAATAGACTCTTCTATTTCTCAATCTTGGTAGAGGATTTTAAAACTATTTTCTAAATTTTTTTAAATCTCAAAATGTATTTTATATATGTTTTATCTTCATGTGCTCAATTTTACAATAATTTTTATAAAAAACTCACATAGTATAAATCTAAGGCTCATCTTTCTGCAAAACCAACACCTAAAAACTAAGATGATTTGCAATTGTATGTATAGAATTCTTACTAATAGTTATTCACCTTTAATAATAAAATACAGTTTAATATAAAATGCAATACATGTGTAATTCAGAAAATTTGGAAAATATGGGAAATATGCATAAATGAATTAAAATCTGCATGACCCTTGCCATCCAGTTTAACCACTATAAATGTTATTATGCATCTTCTAGTCTTTTTATCTATGCTCATATTTCTATGTGCTTGTGTATTTGTGCACTTTTACAGAATTACTGTTCTATTATGTATTCAGTTTGTGTTATACTTTTTTATTTGCCATTACAAATGTATTATTCAATGTATTAGGAACTTTGCAAAACCACCGGATTTTTATTATGAAAAGGTACAACTGAAATTGATATACTTGCTCAAGCCAATCTTTCAGAAAAATAGCCATATTTTAGAAAATAAAACTTGAAAATTCAGGAAAGAGAGATTATAAAGCCAGGAGAATGTATTAATACAATGTGTAAGGAGTATATATTTTCAGTAATCCCCCCAAAAAGGGGAAAACAGAAAAAAAAATATCTCACTCACTGATGTCGGTCTGAATCGTAGTACTTTGCACCACAGTTGCTATTCAATTTATTTGTTAGTGATTAAATGTAGTACAAAGGGTTGTCTTTAAGCAGTTCCCTCAGAGAGGCTGCTCCCAATAGTTTGAATAAGTGACACATTTATTTCAACAATTGCTGAGAAAGAAAATATAATATCAAACTTAGTATGTTCAAACACTTTCTATAATGTTCTTTCAATCTATCGCTAAAAATCAGATTTATCTTTGAAGCCAGGGAATACCCTAAATATTATTTCATGGGAGAAGAAGGGGAAATCTCTAGCAGGTTGAGAAATTCTTCTTTTGAGGTTCATATCTGTTTTGCAGGGGGTTTTTGTTTGTTTGTTTGTTTGTTTGTTTTTCCAGCAGAAGAAGATTATAGGCCTTGGGCTGGATCTCATCCCCTGCAAGTGATTTTATAAATCCGCCAGTGCCAGTAATACTCGATACCTTTCTAAATGCTGTTTTCCGTAGGGGAAATATATTCCTGTTACTACCTAACTGGAGTGAATAGTAGAATGTATTTGCATTGCCATGGCAACTTGCATCTCTAGAGTGAGATGACATTTTTGCCTGTTTATTTCTACTTTTCATTCAGGGATAACATTTTTATTGCCTTTTAATTAAAAAAAATAAGCTGGGTATGCATAGAAAGGGAGAAAAACTGAAATTTACTTAATATCTGCTCTATGTCAGGTACTGCATTGTTTATGTATGTCTTTGCATTCAGTCTTCCAAGGACTCTGGGAAGGAGGTCTCATTTTAGAGAAGAGCAGAGAAATTTTAGTACATTTTTGTGCTTAAGGTCACAAAGTTACAAAGTAATAAATAGAACCAGGGTCTGTCAGAGCTCAGGGCCCCCTAATTCCCAGGCTGGTGCTTTCTCCACTGCTCCACACATCCTCCCGTAGGTTGTATTCCCTCCTTGGTTGCCTGGCCTAACTTTCCCCTAAAATTGACAACCACTTTGTGAAATACCAGTAAGTACATTGCAACATGTATTTTTAAGTGTTGTGGTTTTTAATGGTTTAATTCTAATTTCCATATATAGAGAAATTGCATCTAAATCAGGATTGACTGATTATGCTTTACTCTTCAGTTAAAATAGTTATTCAAATGCTTTAATTGCATACCATGTGCTTTAGAAGATGATGCCAATTAAGTAGTTAGTATTTTGCTATACATATGATGGGGATTTAGTTATGTCACTATGAAAGAATTATATATATATATTAATACAAATTTATAGGTACAGAACGTGAAATATGCATTGCAGATATGAAAGATCAACAAGTATTTGTTGAACAAAAGGAGAGATCTGAATGGATGATATTCTGGATATATCACCCAGAAAAGCAAGAGGACAAACATGAATTATATTTACATGTCATAGAATCACAATTAAGCTGGCCATTCGATTCCTAGCAGATGTTAAATATTCAGTTTATTGAAAATTAGATATTTTTTCCTTTATATTTTATTACAGAGATTTTTTCTCAAATAAAAGAATGTGAAGACAATTGTAGCGAGAAAATTCCTTTGTACTGAATTTTATGAGATATTTAAATAGTTCAATCATAATGCTATGTTGTTAATCTAAAGGCATTGATGGTGGCAATTGCAGGAATGAAATAGTAAAAATTCTGTTCCTTCACCGTATCTTTGTTAAGCAGCAAGTGAAAAGAAGTATTTTGATATTAGAAAAAAGGTGACATCATGGTTTAAGCAGCACATTCATTTCTTTTTCCCTCTTGATTCCAGCAAGAAAAAGTCTCAGACACAGTTATTGTTTAGGCAGTTTAAGAGACATTGGCACTTGAAAGCAAGACAATTTCTACTGGAGTAATAGGGGCAAACAGGTGACCAGGAAGCTATTATGGATTAGTGGGCTACGGACCCAATACAGGGAATGCTGACCAGAAGTTTAGGACTGATGAGACAGAGAAGTGTGGCAGACTGGAACACAGAGGAATTGTTGAGACACTGGAACCTAATTTCTTCATAGGTAATCAGAAAGAAATCAGAGGAAGGAAACAAACTGAACATGTGAGATTAGTTGGAAAAGTTATGTTGGTTCAAAGGAGGCAGAGAGAGATGCCTGGGTGTATAGATTTGCTTTCGTAAAGAGGACAAGTGCTTTCTTTAGGAGCCAGGTCCTCAACTCTCATTCTGCAGTCCTATAATAACCACCCTTGTCAATCACAGGCAATTTTTAACTGGAATGATGCCATAATCTAGCATGAAAACATTTTTGATTGACAAATTATTCTGAAAAGTTAATATGAATATGTATAATATCCAGAACACAAAAAATACTAAACTATTATGAATCGTACACATGATTATCTTTAAATGAAACTATAGTCCTCAAAATAATTTCACTGTCATTTTCTTTTGGATTTCAGTGATACTATGTTGTGTGGCTTATACATGGGGTATGTTATGATAGAAACTCATCTGTAATGGAATAAATGTAATAGTAGCTTATAAAATATATAATGATGGCTATATATCTGCATATCTATCACAAGTCTCTAATCAGATGTGGTACACTTTCAGCTAGAAGAAAAGACATTCTTATATGCCTCAGTTCAGGTTGTGAGCAAATGCACCCCTACCATATTATTTTCTTTATTATGCCTTGGGACTCTTTTTTAAAAAATATAGATAGGTGGTGCAAATGTGGATTTCTTACATGGATATATTACGTACTGGTGAAGTCTGAGGCTTTGGTGTACTTACCACCAAATAGTGTACATTGTACCCAAGAGGTAATGTTGCATCCCTCACCCACCTTCTCCTCTCCTACCTTTTGGAGTATCCAGTGCCTACTATTCCACTCTGTGTGTCTATGTGTACCTGTTGTTTTGTTCCCACTTATAAGCAACAATATGCAGTATCTGACTTTCTGATTCTTGGAATGCTTAAGGTTTTACATTCTAATCCCCCAAACTTGTTGTTGGAATAGCCTCCACTCTAACCCAAAGGAGAATCAATAAATGAGTAAATTTTCTCACTTCTTTTTTCAAAAATATATCAAGGGAAACTGAAAACATGATAAGTGTATTCATTGCTGGAAGGTGTTTAATGAGAAACTCTTCCTACATAAACACTTTTCCCTTAATTACATTCATTGCATGTGAACAACCCCTTCAGCCAGGTCACCTAGCAGCTACAAGAATTCTATTTTCATCCTTCATGCCACTACTGAGAATGTAGTTCTATGTTTTTATTCTCTTATTTTTTATTCTACTGCTGCCTAAGAAGACACTCCTCTACTTCCACCCCCAGACCTCAGCACTTCTGGTTTAGTTTGAGTTCATCTGGGCTATGAAAGGGCAAAAGAAAAAAAAAAATCTATGCTCACACAGCAGAAATAAGGTCCAAATGCATCATTTCTCTGGGTCTATTTTCTAAGAACTCTTCTTTCAACCTATTAGTTTCTAGGATAAAAGGAATCTGATTTTCTCCAAAATGCAGGTGGCTTTTATTTCAGGTCTTTGCATAGCTTAAGAGACATTATTAGCACCTAAGTGAAATTTACATAGATAGATGAAATATTCTGCTTCGGAGACCTTATGAAAATCTGCCCTATTAATAGCTACATTCGATGGACATCATGGATTTTTGTCATTTCAGCATCTTTCTTCTCTCAGGTAGTTAGTTTCTGTCCGCATAACTGAGTAATTTAAAAGATCCAATACCATCTGTCTTTTCAGGAGGACTAAGGGCATTTGGTTTCATGACTAAGAACAATAAAGGCTCATGTGACCTTTTTGGAAAGGTTAAAACAGTAGGAAAATAAAGCACTATTAAGCTGAGTGATTCTTTTTAAGTGTTCCTATTAAATACAGTGAAGAAATCATTACTGTGCATTTCCTTCTCATAAGACTGCCCCTTGCAACCATCCCTTGATTATACCTACCAAGTGTATCAATAAAATGGAGGGCAATCAATGAAATATTTGAAAAGATAAAAATTCTTTTTATCCTAGCAATTTATCATGAACCTTATTTTTTGTGCAGCTATTCTTACTGCACTGGTGCTCCTAGAACACTTCACTATTATATCATTTTCAAATTTAATAGATATGATTTTTACTCTTTTAATTACATAATGATGACATTAAATAATAGCATATGTAACACTGAACTATGGCATTCTGTAACTTTTACTTAATACATGAGTAGTCTTAAACATTTTTCCTTAAGGTTCTCCAATCAAGTTTCTACAAATTCATCTGTTTACAAATTTTAAAAATGAGAAGCTTAAATAGCATCTTTTCCCACTTTTCCCACATATTAAACAATGGACCTTTTTACTTTCTGTTTGTATGATTTTGACTACTTTAGATACTTCATATGTGGAGAATCATACAGTATTTGTCATTTTGTGACTGGCTTACTTTGCTTAATGTCTTCAAACTTCATTCATGCTGTAGTGTGTAATATGATTTCCTTCTTTTATAAGGCTGCACAATATTTCATTATATATATATATATACCACATTTTATTTATCTATTCATGTGTCCATGGACATTTGGGTGGCTTATACCTCTTGGCAATTGTTATTAATGTTGCAATGAACACAGGTGTGCGGATATCTCTTCAAGATCATGCTTTGAATTCTTTTGGATATATACATACAAATGAGATTGCTGGATATTATGGTAATTCTATTTTTAGTCTTTTTTTTAAGGAACTCCCATTCTGTTTTCCATAGTGAATGCACCATTTTACATTACCACCAATAGTGCACAGGAGTTTCAATTTTTCTACATCCTTTCTAGAACTTATTGTTTTCTGTTTATTTTTCTTTTTACTAGTAACTATCCTAAAGAGTGTGAGATGATATCTCATTGCAATTTTGATTTGCATATTCCTAATAATTGGTGGTGTTGAGCATCTTTTCAAGAGCTTGTTGTCCATTTGTAAGTCTTCCTTGAAGAAATATCTATTCAAGTTCTTTGCCCATTTTTTAATCAAATTGCTCATTTTTTCATTGTTGAGTTGTAGAATTTATTTATATGTTCTGGATATTAACTCCTTATAAGACATATGATTTCCAAATATTTTGTCCCATTTTTTTAGGTTGCCTTTTCACTTTATTTCCTCCTTTAATGCTCAGGGTTTAAGTTTAGTGTAGTCCCGTCTGTCTACTTTTGCTTTTTTTGTATTTGCTTTGATGTCATATCCAAGAAATCAGCCAAACAAAATGTCCTGAAGCATTTCTCCTTTGTTTTCTTCTATAATTTTATTGTTTTGGGCCTTAGGTTTAGGTCTTTAAACCAATTTGAGATAATTTTTTTATATACTGTAATGTAAGCATCCAACTTTATTTTTGTGTGTGTGTGGTTATCCAGTTTTCCCATCACCATTTGTCGAGGATACTGTCCTTCCCTGCATGTAGTCTTGGCATCCTTATCAAAAATCAATTGTCCATAAACACAAGGGCTCATTTCTGGACTTTCTATTCTGTTCCACTGGTGTTAACATTTGTCTTCATGCCAGTTCCACACTGTCTTAATTACTATTGTTTTGTGGTATATTTTGAAATCAGGAAGTGTGAGGCCACCAGCTTTGTCCTCTTTTTCAAGATTGCTTTGACTATTTGGGGTCCCTTGAGATCACATATAAATTTTAGACATTTTTTCTAATTTTGGAAAAAAAATTATTTTGTTTTGATAGAGATTTATTGAATCTGAAGATTTCTAGGGGTAGTGTGGCAGCAAACTCACAAGTGTTTTCATATATAAGTTTAACATTTAGTTTTCCAGGAATATTGCTAAGCTCATGATTTTATGAACATTAAATATGTGTTTACTATTTTTATTTTATTAATATATGTTTACTATAATATCTTATTACTGTCAATGGTTAAAAATCAAATTTATTAATTCTCATTATTTTCTTACTCTTCTTTATTTCCTCATTACTTATTATTCTACATTATTGAGAGAGAAGTGGAGAGAGAGGAAAGATTACTTATTTGCTCTTACCAGTTTGAGATGCCCTTTCAGAAATAATTTTCAGTGCCCATGTAACCTCAAATTTATTTATACCAAATCTAATCTGAATTTTAACATGCTTAAACAATTTAATTCAATTAATATATTTCAAAATATCAAATTTGAAAAAGTAGTAGAGCGATAGAGTGAATGCATTCATTTCCTATTGGTGCTATAACAGATTAACACAAATGTAGTGGTTTAAAATAACACAAGTTTATTATCTTACATTTCTGGAGGTCAGGAGTCCTAAAATCAGGGTGTCAGCAGGATTGAATTCCTCCTAGAGGTTCTGGGGGAAGGCCCATTTCTTTGTCTTCTCCAGCTTTTGAGGCCACCTGCCTTCCTTGGCTCCAGACTCTTTCTGCATCTTCAGAGGCAGCAGCACACCATGGGCAAATCTCTCACTTTCTCCCTCTGATCTCTGCTTTCCTCATCACATCTTCCCTGACTCTGACCCTCCTGTCTCACTCTTTTTAATTATATTAGACCCACCAAGATAATCCATAATATTCTCACCATCCCAGAATCTTTAACATAATCAAAAAGCGTGCAACATCCTCTTTGCCATATATGGTGACATGTTCACAGGTGCTGGGGATTTAGATGTGAACATCTTTAGGGAGCCATTATTCTGTCTATCACAGTGACTTTGTTTTCTTTGCCATTCATTAAATTTGGGATAAATTTGTTACTTTTAATCATTTGACAGATGCTGTGGGAATATATTAGCTATTATTTGCTTTTTCTATCAATGTGTTATAAAGCAGAACCTTACTTTTATTCTTCAATTAAAAGCCACTAATAACAACGGGATTGTTCTCCCACGTATTCTTACACTGTGTTTCGTAAGTAAATTTTTTTGAGAGTGAAGAAGAAAAAAGCCATAGCCTTAATTTTGCTTTGATTCTGTCTAACTGGGAATAATAGGACCAGAATTTTAGATCAATATTTGACAGCACCTGTATTAGGAAAAGCTCCTTAACTGTGATTGAGTGTCAGGTTATAAAAATACCAACTCCTTTAGGTCTGTGACACACTTTGAATCGCAGCAAGCTATATAAATGGACACATAAACTATGGACATTGTTATGAGAAACTGTGGGAAAAAATTCAAATTATAAATTAATACAGTTGGGGGACTAATGCCATTTACGTCATCTTTTCTATGTGATTGTGGAGAACTTGAAGTTAAGGATTTCATTTTTAATCACATTAAGTTCTAAAATCTGTGATTCTAATTTCTAGCAGCACTAGATCTACATACTCAATGAAATTAAAGGTAAATATTTTAGTGCTTTATTTAAGACTAATTATTTCTCTAGCATTTCTCTTGACACAATGTGACTATGAACACATTTCTCCATCCTATAGTCAATATCTTGGCTGGTACAAAAGGATATTGATTTAGAACAGGCAGTGTTTTACAAGAGAGAGTTTGAGAGGCCTTCAAATTAGATAGAAATCCTTACATGTGGAATTTAAATTTCTCAGAGAGTGCTTGGTAGACATATAAATCAAAAATATCTAAAGTGAAATATATTTTTGTGGGAATCACAGATTCTCTATGAAAAATTACAGTTTAAGGGAAAAAACTTCATTTGAAAACTAGTTGTTAGGAGAACATATATAATAATTGCTTATTAGATTTTTTGTTGGCTAAGCATTTACATTATCTAATGATTACTAATTTGGGCACTTTTTATGAAATGTCACTGTCCTGAATTAAATGACTTATCAAACATCATATATGTCAATGGCAAAAGTAGAAACAGATCCACCATTGAATTTTTAGTCTATGGCTTGAGTAAACTGCCCTGATGCTCCATGACAAACTTGTCCTAGTGCTTCAGAAAAGTTCAATACACACAGGATTCCTCAAGGCCTACAAATATTCATCTATCTATCCATCAGATCACTTATTCTGCCTAGCAAGAGTATCAAACTACACCTCAGATGAAAGGATCACCCTGTTTGAAGGAATTTAATCCTTTATGGATTAGCCAATATTATGATACTCATCAAAAAACAAAACTTTTATTATGCTCTTTCACCAGTTAAGGCAGGACAAAACATTTCATAACATTTGAAATTTTGGCCATAAACATTCATTTTACAAAATGACCTTAATGCATGTTAAATAGACTCCTCTTTACCAGCACAGTCAAGTGGCAAATTCATTGCAAAAGTTGGTTAAAGATGTAACCACAAAAATTATCTATCTGTATCTATATTCTTTTAAAAAAACAAAATTACAGCAATGTATGTTCATTTACTAAGTTTTACATGACACACTTTTCCTTGGAATAGGAATTCTCCAGTTGGAGTTCTTGACAATCTTACTTAGAACACTTATGATTTGTAAGTTTGTACTTTTAATTTCTTTAAGTTGATTCTAGAATTTAAAGACTTTACCTCATTTGCAGGCAAGGAATAAGATTAAAGAGAATCTGTAAACCGAATCAAGAATTTAAAGACATTTATAAAGAGAAAACAAAACAAAAAAAAAGAATTATTCTAAATACTGTACAGGTTGACTATCCCTTATACAAAATGTTTGAGCCTGGGAGTGCTTTGGATTTTTTTTTTAGATTTTGGAATATTTGCATATATATAATACATAATAAGATATCTTGGACATGAGACCCAAGTCTAAACACAAAATTTATTTATGGTTCATGTATGCTTTATATGTGTAGCCTGAAGGTCATTTTATATAATATTTTAAACAATTTTGTATATGGAACAAAGTTTGTGTTAAGTATATTTATGTGGAATTTTCCACTTGTGGCATCATGTCAGCACTCAAAACTCTCTCAGTTGAGATTATCCACCCTAGAGAGTGAGAAACAGTCTGTTGGTTGGAGCCATTATATTTTCAGCAACCATAATATACAAATTAGTGTCTTGAATTAGGGTGCTGCTTTTTAAAAACTTTAAATGTTTAGCATTGGTTTAGTGGTCATGCATTGGGCTTCAGGCTGGAAGCAGACACTGCAAACTGGAAAGTTATAAACCTATATTTCTTCAGGGTAAAATATTTGATGAAACTATGATCTCTGGCATTTTGAAAGGCACACCAAGTGCCAACTAAGCTTATAGTTCTAGGAGAAATAGCCAGAAAGAGTCCAAATATTATTGTGTGTTGACTGCTACTACCTGCTTTCAGAAAGATAATACAAGAAAGAGACCAGCTTTGCCTGGTTTGCAGGCGAGAAGAAAGATCAGAGAGAGGTTTTAGATAAGCCAATAGTTCCTGTACCTTGAACAATAAGAGAAGAAGTTGTCATACGAAAATCTTTTAAGTGCCTTCTTCATAATTTGACATTTTCCTATGATAAGATTCCTAACTTTTCAAGACAAAGAAACAAAAGGAAAAAAAAATCAACATTTTCCAATCTTTCTTACAGCTAGGGTGAAAACAGATGGCTGAGGTCCAGGGGTGATATCAGGAAAGTGAGGTACCCAGGGTACAAAATTGAAGGAGGCCCTCACTCAGGTGGTGACCCTGCATGTACCTGACCCCTAGAGTGACGGTTCCTTTAATTTTACACCTGCGGCTCCTCCCTCACCCTAGTCTGTACTTTGGCTCTCTCCATAGAGATGCCTCCTAAGACTATGTTTAAAAAGTGAACTGGGAGATAAGGTTTGTTGAGCTGGTGGCAGCTACAATGTATTTTCAGGGCATAGCAGTAAGACAGACGTCACAACCAAGCAAATGTGATCCTGGTTCAGGGGAATCTCCAGCTCATTTTCAGGCCAGTTCCTGGTGTGGTTCATGAAACTGTCTTATAAACTTGGCCTACAGCCAAGGACTCCAAACTTCCAAGGATCTTGTGAGCTACATAATATCTTATATTGAATGGCCTCCTGTTTAAGTGAGGTGGTAGAAAAGGTTCTGCTGTCTAAAACTTAGAACTCTAATGGTCAAAAATTTTGACTATGTCATTTCTTAGGTGTGTGATCTTCAAAGTTACTTTACTCTGAGCTTAACTTTATCATCTGTAAAGTGATAATAATAATTTGTGGGATTATTTTGAAAATTCGACATTGTCTATATAATAACAGTGCAGGGAATATGTCAAATAATTGATAGATATTAGCTACATTTTGCTAATATTATTCATCAATTTGGGAATTTAAATCATCCATGTTTCTGATATTCCTTTATCTCTACATTGAAGTGACAAATGTAATTTTCCTTGTTCCTTTGTCCCTTGATTTTGCCTTATACTATTATTTTAATAATCTAAGTCTCTATTCTATCATTAGTTCCTAGCTGAAGTTTTTTACATTGATAGTCTACTGTGCACCTTAGTTCTAATGAGAGTCAAGTTCTATACTTCCCTTGCCAGCCCATTAGAGACTGGAACCCTAAATCTCAGTTCTAGTACTTTCTATTCTTTCTTCTTGATGCCACTGCATACTTGCTTGTCTTTGCAGCATACCCTCACATTCCCACTCCCCACCCCATGAATATGTGCCTGCCTGCCTGCCTGCCTGTGACTGCTTGCAGGACCTTCCAGTGATGACTCTGTCTTGATCACCACATGCTGCCTATTGTCCTATTGCTGGATGATGTCAACCTGCCTAAAGACTTTTTTCATTGCTTACAGATAGACATACCCTGCATACCTGCCTCCTCCCAGAGAGTTTATCATACCTTTGAATCAGAGTGCCTGTGCTTCTTCCTGCTCAATTCCCATTTTTTTCAAGAATGGTTACAATACTAAAGCTATTTCATCCTGATTTAGGAAAAAAATACACATACATATAGTCTAGATAGTATTAAATAGTTAAACATATGTATCAAGAAATGGTACTTTGATGTGAGGAAAGCTGTTACCGATAGTGGTTTGATCTTAAGGTGACTATCACATAGAGTAGCTTAGAGGAAAAGATGTATCAGATATAAGTCTGAACAAAGTACTGACCTTATCTGACTTCACCTGTATAAGAACTGAAAGAAAGAAAAAAAATCCTCTGGAATGCCTTAGGCAGTTTCAGTTTTCTTAGATTAATGACAATATTAAATTTTACCTTTGTAAAGTCAGTCTCTGACTTGACTTCAGTCATAGGTAGGTATGATTCACTTATGACCTCTCCAAACTTGGAGTCATTTTACCTCTGATTCTATTACAAGAAATGTTTTCCTTTTTTATATTATCCCTCCTCCTTTCCATTTTTCCTCCTTTACTCTTGCTGCAGAAAATACTGAACATTTGTAAGATGACCTGTAGGGATTCACTGCACCCAACACAGTTCTTGCTTAGTATTTCCTTTCCCTACTGTTTTAACAAACACAGGTCACTTGCCAACTTTAAATCCTACTTTCCAGCTTAGTTCCTTGGCCACTAGTTCTTATTCTACCTCCTTCCCCACTTTATTACTCAAGACATCCAAATGATCCCAAATGATTCATGCCAAAGGCTCCCCCTCCACCACCAAGTGGGGTACACATACAGGAAATACCAAGTCCAAATCTGGATCCAAGTCTGACAGAATCTAGGTGAAGACATTTATCTCTGTTCTTTTAAATCAATCTTTCCTTTTGTCTCCCAACAGTCAGGACTCATGTTCTACCAGCATGTTGATCCCATTAGTAAAAGGATATCTTCCCATTGTCCCCTGGCACAAAATGATCAAGAAAGAATCTTATTTACCCTACTTCAATCAGTAGCTCTTTTCTCAAGTATGTGCAATAGTCAATGAGGTGTGAGGTGGAGTCTTCTTACTGGTCAGTCTGGGGTCGCTTGGACACTGTTGTAAGAGCATGCAGATAGTTCTACCAAATTCACATAGAATGATTTCCTCACAGAAAAGATGATTCTGTTACCAAAAAAGGAAAGTTTGCTTGGAAATCAGATGCTACAGGTACCATCCGGGAAGCCTTGGGCAACAGCCTCAGTGGATCCTAAGCATGAGGGAAAAACCTTGGCTGACCAGCAGCTCTGGCCCACCTACACAGTCCCTGGGTCACTGACACAAACCCCTGCCTGGGCATCAGCAGTCACCACGCTGGTAGAACAGCCCTCCATTTGTGCAGCTTTGCCCCTATAAGCCACAGAGGTATCTCTAAGGCTCTTGTTGTGCCCAAGGCTCTACCCCTGGACCTCTAGGACCTATGCCAGGCCTGTGATACCACACCCAAGATTCCAGAGTTGATCCTAGACCCAAGACACTAATCCTAAATCTCCACCACTGCTGCTAAGCTGGCAGAACCTCCTCAAGGTCTAAGGGTTCACCCAGGACATCCCAGCCATGAGAAGACATTATTCCTGTGACAAAGGGGACACAAGCTATCAAAATCTATGAGACTCAGCAAAAGCATTCCTCAGGGGAAAATGCATAGCCTTAAATGCCTACATCCAAAAGACAGAAAGTTCAAAAACTACCAACGTAATGTCATAACTCAAGGAACTAGAAAAGAAAGAGCAAACCAAACCCAAAGCCAGCAGAAGAAAAGAAATAACAAAGCTCACAGCAGAACTAAATGAAATGAAAAAAAAACCCTACAGAAGATCAATGAAACAAAAAGTTGGTTCTATGATAAGATAAAGAAAATTGACAGACTACTTGCTAAATTAACCAGGAATAGAAGAGAAAGGACCCAGATAACCTCAATCAGAAATGAAAAAGGAGACATTGTAACTGATACCACAGAAATACAAAACATCATCCATGAAAACTATGAAAATTTCTATGCACATAAATTAGAAAATGTAGAGGAAATGGACAAATTACTAGAAACATAGAACCTCCTAAAGCTCAAACAGGAAGAAATGGAAATCCTGAACAGACCAATAGCAAAAAATAAAATTCAAGCAGCAATAAAACAATATTCCAACAAAAAACAAGCCCTGGACCATAAGGATTCACAGGCAAATTCTACCAGACCTATAAAGAAAAGCTGGTACCTATATTATTGCATAACTCAGAGAAGGAGGGAATTCCCCAACTCATCCTATGAAGACAGTATAACCTTGATACTAAAGCAAGGAAAGGACACAACAAAAAAAGAATGCAGATCCAAAGATCTAATCTACATTCCAAAAAGAATGCAGATCCTTTATGAATCCAGATCCAAAAATCCTCAATAAAATACTATTAAACCTAATTCAACTGCAAATCAAAAAAATAATACACTATAACCAAGTGGATTTGATCCCAGGTATACAAAGATGGTTTAACATATGTAAATCAATAAATGTGATTCACCACATAAATAGAAGCAAAAACAAAGACCATATGATCTTCTCAATAGATGCAGAAAAAGCATTTGACAAAATTCAGCTCCCTTTCATGATAAAAACTCTCAACAAACTAGGCACAGAAAGAACATATCTCAAAATTATAAAAGCCATATATGACAAACCCACAGCTAACATCATGCTGAATGGGGAAAAGTTGAAAACATCCCCCCTAAGAACCAGAAGAACAAGACAAGGGTGCCAACTGTCACCACTTCTATTCATCATAGTGCTGGAAGTCCTAGCTAGATCAATCAGGCAAGAGAAAGAAACAAAGGGTATCCAAATTAAGAAAGAGGAGGTCAAACAATTGCTTTTTGCTGATAACATGATCTTGTACCTAGAAAACCCCAAAGACTCCATGAAGAGACTCCTGAATTGATGAATAAACTCAGCAAAGTCTAAGGATACAAAATCAATATACATAAATCAATAGCTTTACTATATAACAATAACAGTCAAGCTGAAGTCAAATAAAAGACTCAATACTATTTACAATAGCTACAAAGAAAATAAAATACCTAGGAATATACTTAACTGAGGAGATGAGATATCTCTACAAGGAGAACTATGAAACATTGAGGAAAGAAATTTCAGAGGACACAAACAAATGGAAAAACACATCATGCTCATGGATTGACAGAATCAACATTGTTAAAATGTCCATACTACCCAAAGTGATTTACAGATTCAATGCAATCTCCATCGAGATATAAATGTCATACTTCACAGACCTAGAAAAAATAATTTTATACTTTATTTGGAACCAGAAAAGAGTCTGAGTAACTAATCTTAATCACAAAGAACAAATCTGGAGGCTTCACATTACCTGTTTTCAAACTACACTATAAGGCTATATTAAGCAAAACTGCATGGTATTGATACAAAAATAGAGACTTACACCAATGGAACAAAAATAGAAGACCCAGATGTAAAAACACCTGCCTATAGCCATCGGATCTTTGACAAACCAGACAACAATATATACTGAGGAAAAGAAGCCCTATTCAATAAATGGTTCTGGGAAAATTGGATAACCACATGCAGAAGAATGAAACAGGACTCTTATCTCTCACCACTCACAAAAATTAATTCAAGATGGATAATAGACTTAAATGTAACACATGAAACCATAAGAATTCTAGAGGAAAATGTAGGAAAAACTCTTCTAGATATCAGCCTAGGCAAAGAATTTATGAAAAAGACCCCAATGACAATCATAGCAACAACAAAAATAAACAAATGGGATTTGATTAAATTAAAAAGTTTCTGCACAGCTGAGGAAACAGTCAATAGGGCAAATGGGCAACATAGAGAATGGGAGAAAATATTCACAAGCTTTATATCCTGTAAAGGGCTAATAACCAGAATCTACAAAGAACTCACGCAAATCAGCAAGGAAAAACATCCCATTAAAAAGCGTGAAAAGACATGAACAGAAGCTTCTCAGGAGAATTTAAAAATGGCCAATAAACATAGGAAAAAATGCTCATCAGAGAAATGCAAATTATTAGCTCATTAAACATGAAATGTCTGATTTTGAATCAAAAGTTTAGTTTATTATAACTCAAATAAGAAGCAGTACAATTAATCAAAGTATGTGCCTAAACTATCAACACAGTTTTGCCATCTTAAGGATAGCTAGTTTATGCCAGCAGAGAAGAAGCCTAAAGAGTGAGTTGCAATGAAATTGCAAAAGGCTTTTCTGACCACTTGTTGAGAATTGAATATTTGTCTTTGCAAGAAATGGTTCAAAGCCTGGAAGAGTGTTAGTCAGTTGATGCAAGGTCTGGTGAATATAGTGGATGACAGAGAGTTTGTAAGTCCAGCCTCTGTAGTTTGAGCAGTATTGTTTTTTATGACATGTAGTCTTGCAAGAGGATTAGCCTGTTTATATTGACCAATCTCAGCTGCTTAATGGCAAGCATTGTCATCATTTTGTCCCACTGGTTGCAGTAGATATCTGCTGTAATCAATTGACCAGGTTTCATGAAGCTGTAGTGGATAATACCAGCACTGGACCACCAAATAGACACCATTAGCTTTTTTTGATGCATATTTGGTTTTGGACTGTGTTTGGCACTTCATCTTTATCCAGCCATTGTGCTGAATGCTTGCAGTTGTCAAAAAGAATCTATTTTTCATCACGTGAAATAATATGCTGTAGAAATGGTTAGTCTTTATGTCGTGACAGCAAAGAAAGGCAAGCTTCGAGACAATTTCTCTTCTGACGCTCGTTTAATTCATGTGGAACCCATCTATCCAGCTTCTTTACCTTGCCAATTTGTTTCAAATGGTCCAATATTGGAATAGTAACTTCAAACTTTGCTGCTAATTCACACATAGGTTGAGATGGATTCGCTTCCACTGCATCTTTCAGCTTACGATTGTCCACCTTGAACTCAGGTCACCCACATGGCTCATTTTCAAGATCAAAATCACTAGAATGGAACTTCTCAAACCATCGACATACTGTGTGTTCATTAGCCACATCCTTCCCAAACACTGCAATGATCTTTTGCATGGTCTGCACTGCATCGGTTCCACGATGGAACTCATATTAAAAAATAACATGAATTTTTGACTTATCCATGGTTTCACAAAAATTGCTCTAAAAAATGTGTAAGATAATCACAAGCCAAAATGTGCATTTGGAAGACTGAGGATGTACCTTCACAATAGGAATAAAAAAGGGTCAAAGTGAAATGTCAGCAATATCAACTGTCAAACTTAGTACTTAAGGAAATTGAACATTTCATACTTAATGACCTAATAAAACCACAATGAGCTATCAACCTATCCTTGTTAGAGTGGCTTTTATTAAAAAGTTCAAAAACAATAGATGCTGGTGTGGATGCAGAGAGAATGGAAGACTTATACATTGTTGGTGGGACTGCAAATTAGTACAACCTCTATAGAAAATAGTATGGATATTCCTCAGAGAACAGAAAGTAGATTTACCATATGATCTAGCAAGCCCACTACTGGATATCTACTCAAAGAAAAGAAATCATTTCATCAAAAAGATACCGGCACTCAAATGTTTATTTCAGTACAATTCACAATTACAAAGATGTGGAATCAACCCCAAGTGCCTATCAATACATGAATGGATTAATAAAATGTGGTATATGTATATCGTGGAGTACTACTTAGCCATATAAAGAATGAATTAATGCCATTTGCAACAATTTGGACGAAATTAGAGACCATTCTTCTAAGCGAAGTATCTCAAGATTAGAAAAACAAATACCACATATACTCACTATTAAATTGTAACTAACAGATGAGCACACATGTGCACAGAGGGAAGTAAAACTCAGTGGCAATGAAGCAGGGGAAGGAGGAGGAAGGGAAGAGCAAAAACCTACCTAAGGGGTACAATGAACATCATTCGGGTGATGGGCACACCTATAGCTGTGACTCAAGTATTATAAAAGAAAAGTGATCCACATAACCAAAACATTTGTACTCCCTTAGTATTTTGAAATAAAAAGTAAAATAAAAATAACATTCCACTTTAGAAAACAGAAGCAGGGGAAACCAAATGTGACATTTTGGACAGACATAAGCATTCTTTTTCTAGCAAAGAGTGATTCCCTTGATAAGCTAATTTGACAGCTTTCCATGCTGAACTTCAGAAACAGCTTTCTTTTCTTTTGTCATGGCCACATATGATAGAGGTATTAGGGAAGATTCCCCCCTTCTTGGGGCTATGCATTCCAGTTTCTCCAGATGTGGCTTTGGAATTCTGAGGTTTGCCTTAAGTGTTAAACACTATAGGCCCTTCTTTGTGTGTCTTTAGGCAAAAATAATATTAGTAAATTTTTGGTGATTCTCAATTCTGTCCACTCTGTGGGCTTATAAACAATTCACATTGTCCAAGTATAATCTTTGATTCCAAATGCAGACGAGTGTTTGTACCATTTAGCAATGTCCTTGATGCTGTGCCCAAGCAGCTAACCCTCAACTGCTTTCATGGTAGCTTATGCCAACAATACAAAGGGCTGTGTTAATTATGCAAAATTAATTACCTCTCAATCAGAGGTTTTGCCCAGGGGATGAATCTGTATAATAGGATAATTTCTTTTCTCTTTTTAAAGTAGGGAGTGGATGACATAGAACATTAGGGTGGATTTTAGGAAATTGATCTCTCCTTTTAGTTCTTCGGTTTCTTCTACATCCCTGGAGTATCTCCCACTTTGTTCCCTGTTTCACAATAACTTTAATTTAGGGCAAATAAATTGACCTTCTAAGTTCTATGAAGCCCGTGATTTCTTTTTTTGACTCACAATTCTTGGGGATTGTGGGTCCTAAGTACAAACTTCCTCCCTCAGGCAATGTCTCATTCCTTGTTCATTTAAAGTCCAGCTAGCTTGGAGTTTAAGATTGTCCTTTTTGTCCAATATTTTTGGAAAACTACAAGACACAACCAATTTACTCTGAAATGGTGGTATTTTTCTATGAAATTCCAAAACTTCAAACTTCTTTAGGTATACATTCTAAATCATTAAGTACAAGAGGCAATAATTAAACCCATGACTTTGCTACCAAGTAAAAAAAGGCTGTTGATTTCCCAGCTGAGATGAAACTTTTCCATGCCTCTACTTTGTCTTGAATTGTCTTCCATATTTTTTTTATTTATCATTTGTAGCACTCCAATTCCTGATACCACTGTGTGATTCTTATTGGCTAACATATAGCTCAAATTAGCTTAAGCCAAAAAAATAGATTAAAGATGAAAACAGGAGAAGATATTTTATTTACTCATGTTACTAAAGAGTCCAGGCATGACTGAATTCACATCTCTCTACATATCTCACTTTATATGCCGGTGGATAAAAACTTATATATAGTTATATAAAAGTTGTTACTGAGCTAGATGCTCAAGACATGGCTATCAGTTGTTGATTTGGCTGCCCTGTTCTTGCTTCTGACAGTATATGATTTGAGGCTTTCTTTATAAGAAATCATTAATATCCAGACGTCATACTAATCTGAGGTGTACAAAACTTTAAGAACTAAACAACGAGCCACTGAAGTATGCTCAACTAATGAACAGCATCTTGCACAGAGGTATTCTTCACTGCCAGACGTGACATGGCATAAGAAAAGAAAACAAAAGGAGAAAAAAAAACTATTTCTGAGTGTTCATAGAGAGACTTTAAGGCTTAAAGAGAAAATGAGATGTGTATTTTAAAAGGCCTTGAAGGAGTGTATCATTGTATCTATTCTCTTATTCTGAAAATTATATTCAAGAATTTAGTCCATACTAGATAAGGCTGGAATTATTAAATAGTAGGATACCAAAGGATTTTCTTAGTTTTGTCAATGTACCATGGAAATATGAAATTAACAATAGGAAAGAGTATATGAAAACTCTCTGTACTATGTTTGAAACTTTTCTGCAAATCTGAAATTATTCTAAAATAAATGTTTATTAAAAAATCATTGGCTAACATAAAAAAAAAGAGTTTAGTCCATAGTCCTTGGGAGATCAGCAATTGAATCATGTTGCTTAGGTCCTAGACCTGGGGAGTAAAAGTCAATCTTTTGAAACCAAACATACGTCACTTTCTTTGCTTTACTGCATGCTTTTAAAGTCAATAATATACGAAAACAAACAGAACCCACAAATGGGAAAAAGACTGGAACAGACACTCTCCCAAAGAAAATATGTAGATGATAAGTTAGCATGTGAAAAGATACTCGCTCAACATTCTCTTTTATTATAGCAACACAAATTAAGACCACAATGAGGAAAGTACTGCATACCATCAGGATGACTAAAATTCAAAAGGCTGACAATGCCAGACATTGGTTAACATGTGAAGCAACAATTTGGCAGTTTCCTATGAAATCAACCATGCATTTGCCATATGACCCAGAAATCCCACTCCCATTTACCCAAGTGACATAAAAATATATGTGCATATGAAGTGTATATTCAAATATTTGTAACAGCTTTATTTATAACACCCAAACTGTGAAAAAAGCAAAATGTCCATCAACTGGTACATAGGTAAAGAAATTATAGTATATCCATATAATAGAATCCTGCTTACCAATAAGTAGGTGTGAACTACTGATATATGCAACAACATGGATGAATCTTAAAAAGAGATGTTAAGTGAAAGTCTAAGAGCACACACTTTGTGTTACATTCTAGCAAAGGTAAAAACTATGGTAATAGAAGCTCAGTGGTTGCCAGTGGCCACTGATTTTGGGGTGGAGAGAAGGGATTCACTGCAAAAAGACTCCAGAGAACTTTTGGGAATGAAGAAATTATTCTGAGTCATTACTGTGTCGGTGGTTACTCAAGTGTATACCTTTGTCAAAACTCACCAAATTGTATGTTTCAAATTCCTTAATTTTATTGTATGCAAATTATACCTTAATAAAACTTACAGAAAAACAACACAAAATATTAAGGAAAACATTAAGTAAAAGGATCATCATTTGTTTGGGTAGGCTTGCCTCTTGTACCTGATATCTTTATACTCCTGAAAATTTTTTAGAAAATGAAAATATGAATCTGCCAAAACAAATAAACACATAATTTCAAAATAAAACTAGTACTGTGTCTGCTGATCCCAAGTTCTTGGTTTTTCAACAATTATCACTATGGTATTAAAAATTAATTTTTTAAATAATCAGTTGACCATTTCCCATATAATTTTTTCACAGTAGACATGAAATACCTTACAGTAGAGGTTCTGACACATAACCCAAAACATCTACAAAAGCTACAAGGAACTTTAAAATGTTCTGATGCAGACATCTGAGAGAAAAATGGATATATAACTTCATGCTATGTTTTAAATTTATGGATACAGCCATTCATCATTTAAAAAAAAAACAGAAGAAGAATGAATGAAATGGTCCATTGTTAGCAAAAGAAAATAGCTTTTTGTGGAGTTTTTACTCTCAGTAAATTCCAACTGCAGAGCTACCGTTTGAAAGGCCCATCCATCTTTAGAGAAGGCACAACCTTATCATCATAGAGATTAGCATGCAACTTAAACATGATTCATTAACCAACGCTTCTGAGAAGGCAGCGTCTTGACCCAGACACAAATAATCATAAAACGTTTTCTGACTCAAATCACATGGATTGAAAGTCTATGTCTTTTCTCTTTAAATATGAATTACAAATTATTTCCTTTGTGAAAGGGTTGAATTAAAAAGCAAAAGAGGTTAGAGGAAAAGTTTATAACTAGAATATAAAGGCATTGTATCTTGAAGGTTAAAAAAAACTCACAAATTTTTCTATACTCTCCAAATTACCTATTTTATATGCATGTTAATAGAAGGTATATACTTTTGATTCCAATTTTTTTTAGGTATTCTAAATCCCATGCCCAAGACTAACCTTCTTTATATCAGTGATGTTACTTATGAGATATTACCCTATATTGTCTTTCTTATATAAGCTACTTTTTACAGAAAATAATTTGACTATCTTCTGTGTATAAAAACAGCATGCTAAATGTTGGAGCTGTGAAGATGTGTGAGAAACAGTGTCAGCCCCCAGTGAATAGATAGTGAGAACATGAGAACAATTAAATATCACCACCTCATTTCATGTCTCAATCAAGACATGAGAGCAGTCAAGTAGATTACAAAAGGCAAAATGCACTAGATACTTGAATGAAAGTGAAATCTAAATACTATTGGAACATCTGTGCTTTTTTGATGCACATTTTACAAATTTTCTTCTTTAACCATATGTTAATTTGGTAAATCCCAATTATCTAAACAACAAAAAATTGAGAGAGAGGATTCTGGAAAGTGGCAGATCTGGATTTGAACACAAAGCCTGAACCTTATTATCTAATTGACCTTGAGCAAGTTCCTTTTTTCTGAGCTTTAATTTCCTTATTTATAAAATTTTCATGATATTAAATAATATCATCTTGGGTGTGTTTATGGTAATTTAAAGAGAATCTATGCAAGGGTTGAGAAAACTGTCTGACAAGTACTAGGATCTAAACAAATTGCTGGTTTCTATTTTTCTTTCCCTCTCCCCAGAGTGTTTCAAATCCATGGCCTATCGGACTCTTTTGCCAGAAATGTAGCCTAAAGCAGCCCCCTTGCCAGGAACTTGTGAGGACCATGGCCAGCACAGTTCCTCACCTACCACTCTCACTGGGTCACTGCATCTTCTACCTTGATCACCTGTAGATGCTCACAACACTTTAGTCAATATACAGAAATCCTCTCCCTCTTGACTGTCCATCATATGCTGGTCTAAATGACCCCATGTTTCTGTTCTCCTTTTTTCTCATCTTCTGTACTCACTCAGATAAATTTTCTCACTGTTTTTTCCTTGGCAGCATTCTCCCTAATCCAAAACTAAGTAATTTTCCTAATATTTGTCTTACTCCTGCCGTTACTGTTATTATTATCTTAAAATCAAGGAATCAAGCCCTTTAATATCTCCCTGAAAATTATATCTGCCCTTTACAGCCCTCCCTGAAATTAGAGTTGCCAACAAATTCCTCCTGAATCTTCCTGAACTGAATTTGAGACTATCAGGACCTAGTCACATAATGCATGCTCTCCCTTGATATATAAAATGTTAAGAATTCATATATTCATTCAATGATTTTACAGTGACTGCTACATGACAGGCTTTGTTCTAAGCATAGGAGACATAGTGCTGAGCAAAAAGTCCTATTCTCATGCAGAGGGAGGAGAGACACAGACACAGCAGAGTAAAGAAATATATAAATAAGTACTATGAGCAAATATAAAGCAAGGCAAGGGAAGAATGATTAAAGACTTGTCTGATAAGGAGACACATGAGTAAAAATATAAAAGAAGTAAGTAAGCAAGACATGCTGACATTTGGGGGAAGAGAATTCAGGAAGAGAGAACAGCAATACAAAAGCTGAAAAGCAGGGGTTTGCTTGAGAGCGGCTAGACCTGAGTGAGTCAGGGGAAAGAAAGTGTAGAAATAAAGCAAGAGCTAGCTCAGGACCTACCTGGTGAGAAATAGCGATAATCTGGGGTGTTCTTGAGAGAGGGGATCCATTAGAGGCATTTGAACAGAGAAGTGACACATGAATTTTCTTTATGGGAAAAAATTGAAGCAAATGTTGGATACGAATTCTGAATCTCTTAATGGACTCTGCTGAAGTAGTCCAACATTTTTGAGACCAATTTCTTCCTTTAGAAAATAGGGATAATAATAAATTTCATGTCAACTTGGGAAAATGAGATGAAGACTTACCAGAATACCTGACATATGGTGAACACTTAAGAATGCTAAAACATTATTAGCATGCTAAACATTATTTCATTTGCATTTGTATCAGCTTTATCTTTCCCTATAATAATATTTTTCTTGGGCTCACATCTAAACAATGGAAACTTTGGATGGATCCCAAAGATATCCACTTCATTATGCTGTATACAGTAGTCTCTCCATATCCATGGGTTCCCCATCAGTGGATTCAACCAACTATGGATTGAAGATATTCAGGAAAAAAAAATTATCCTCACTGAACATATGCAGCCTTTTTTTCTTCTCAATATTTCCTAAATAATATAGCATAACAGCTATTTATATAGCATTTACATTGTATTAGGTATTATAAATAATCTAGAGATGATTTAAAATATACAGGAGGATGTGCATAGGTTATATGTAAGTGCTGCTCCATTTTATATAAGGGACTTGAAAATCCATGGAATTTAGTATCTGCAAGAAGTCCTAGAACGAATTCCCCATAGATATAGAGAGACAATTGTACATGCAATCTTAAGCAGAACTCAAAAAATGTTTAAATTTAAGGCAAAGCAGAAAAACTGGGTATGATTCTCACTTCTTGTGAATGGTGACTGGACCAGTTTTATGTGGCTTGAGAGTCACCTCAAGGCATAGTATTATGTATGTTTTTTATTGTAAATACATTCATGAACATATTTAAGGAAAACAGATATGTAGGATCTTTGCCTTCCTCATTAATTAGTTCTCCGATGATAGCCTTTTATTCAAAACATTATGTACAATTTTTTAAAAACGACTCTTAAAAACATCTTAGAAGAAATTAGGACCTAAAGAGAAAGGAGAACATTGTATATAAAACCATTATAAACCTGCACACTTTAAATCGACCTAATTATTTTTACTGAAACTCTCATGCATATAGTTTTTAAATGACATTAAATAAATTCAGTTATATAATGAGAAGCTATTCAACATTTTAAAAATTATTATTTAGTAAACAAAAGCAGAACATCAACCTAAACCCTGACTGAAACAGCTCACCGTCAATGCGGAGTCTCTGATATTAAGGAGGGCCACGTGGGCAAGACATAAAGCTATCCCTCTCACTTTTGCAGTGACGCCGTGTGTGCCAGAGTGAAAAGTGTGAAGGACAGAGACTGTCCTCCCAAGGCTATTGTCCCTGTGAGGTGTATGACAAATGAGGTGTCACCCATTGCTTTTGTCAGTCTCATACTTCACAATCTCTTATCTGTAATAAAGTGTGAGGGAAGATAATATAACTGTCCCTCTATTCTATATTGTTTGAACATCATTATCAAGAATCTCTCAAGAGAGCCTTCACTATTAGCAAGGTAACCGTGGCATTTGCCTTATAGCCCGTGGAAAATGATTAAACTGTGTCTTCCTGTGGCTTATAAAAATCCCTGAAAGAAATTAATTCAGTAGTCACATCTACCTATTTAAAATCCTGAAGCTCAAAAGATATGCGATCCTCTGTACTTCATATTAATTTTACAGTGAAAAAGAAACAATAATTTAGCACATTTCTCCCCCAGGTATTTGCCTGAGCTTGGTGGTAACCTGGCTCCCCTTTGAGGAGACTGATTCTCTGACAGGCCTCAGAAGCAGGGGCTGCTCTTCCTTCTCTCTCCCTTTACGTCAGGTAACATTCCGTCTGTGAGTGCTCTGCCTCACATAAAACATCTGCAAAACTCTTCTGAGGCATCTCCAGTCTCCTGCTGGACTCAGCCCTTCCGTTAATTTTCTCTTAAACTCTCTCTCCCATTGCCTATACGGTTGTTTCAAAATGATTTCACTTGCCTTAAAGCCTTGAGTCTGAAACCTTCCCATTTATTTTCAGCAAATTAAACACTTACTTGACAAATGAAATATTAAAGAAGTCCTCAGACATCCTCCACAGCCAGATTTATATATAAATTACCAACATACCTCCTCACCTCCTTCCTTATTTTATACCACAGAGACTTCCCTTCCCCTTGGGCTCATCAGTCCAGTGTCTCTGTGTGGAGACAGAATTTTAAGATGCTTCACAATATTTTCTGCCCCAACCCTGCAATTCCTAGGGATGTGAATATGATAGATTTTGCTTGCATGATGAAGTTATCTTATGGGACAGTTGACTTTAAGAAAGGGAGATTATCTAGATGGTTTAACCTAATAAAATGAACCCTTTAAAGCAGGGACTTTTCTTTGGCTAGTGGCATAAGAGAAAAATCGAAGATTCAAACATGAGAAGGATTTAATGAACTATTGCTGACTCGAAGATGGAGGGGGCCACATGGCAAGGAATTTCAGTGGCCTCTAGAAATGAGAGTGTTCCCCTGCTGACAGGCTTCAAGGAACTGGAACCTCAGTCCTATAACCACAAGAAACTGAACTCCGCCCACATGAAGAATGAGACTGGAAGTGGATTTTTTCCCTAGATCCTCCAGACAAGTTGGCTGACACCCTGTTCCAACTGGGTCATCCCCTGAGCAGAAACCCAGTCATACCTACAGTGACATAATGAATGAGTGTTTGAAGCTACTAAGTTTGTGACATTTGTTACCCATAAGAAAACTCACATAATCTAGGTCCATTCTTATCTCTTTTTAGAATCTTTTCCATTAAATTATTTCCTATCTTCAATCTCTCCTTACTGCCCTATTCGTACTGTCATCATTATCACCACCATCACCACCACTTCTAACAGTGACAGAATGTACTGGACATTATGTGCGATACTTTACATTGATTGGTTCATTTACAGCTGTACAATCATAGAAGCCAGGGATCTTCTGAAAAATGCAGATTGTGGGTCTATAGATCTGAACTGGGGCTTGAGATTCTAACGAACTCTTAGGTAACATCTCTGCTGCTGATTTAAAGCTGCATTCGTGGATATAATTCATGAAATTTAACTAAAATTTGTAGTTGCATGACTAACCCTATGAACTAAGTAATTCTTCTTAGTCACCATTTTTATAAGTTATATAATAGCCATCGGTTGGTACTGACTTGACTTTGATTGAAGTATCTTGAGTACTTACTTTGGTGTTTCTAAAAATATCACCTGAGAAGGGAACATGTATCCTAGGAAAACCACCAGGGTGCTGAATTCTGAATTCCACCCCTATCCTTGGATCAGAGTTGCTGAAGGCAGTGCTCAAGAACTTGTATTTTTAATAAGCTCCTGTGTGGTCTAAATGTTTATGTTGCCCTAAAATGTATATGCTGAAATTGTCTCCCAAGGTGATAGTATTAAGAGGTGAGGCCCTTTGGGGAGGGAATAGGTTATGAGGGCAGAGCCTTTGTGAGTGGGATTAGTGCCCCCTTTTTAAAGAGGCTCAAGGGAGCTCATTCACCCTCTGCCATGTGAAGACACAGCAAAATGATGGTGCCACCTATGAACTAGGAAGTGGGTCCTCAGCAGACACTGATCTTGGACTGTATAGCTTCAGAACTGTGAGAAATAAATTTCTGCTGTTTATAAGTGACCCAGTTTATAGCATTTTGGTTACAGCAGCCTGAGTAGACTAGACAGCTCCCTTGATGAATCTTATGCTACTCAAAAGCCACTTTCTCTACCTCACTACTATTGAAACTATTGCCAGAATAACTCTTTCTGAGGGGGGCTGTGCCATGTCTGTTGTAGAATGTTTAATAACGTCCCTGGCCTCTACTCAGTAGATGCCAATAATAGCACCCCCTTTCCTAGTTGTGACAACCCAAAATGGCTCCAGACATTGTCAAATGCCCCCTGGGGGGCAAAATCTCCCCAAATTGAGAACCACTGCTCTAAAATTCAAACATACTGAATTAGGCTTTAATTGGGAAAAGAATAACTAAAAGTGCATAGGTTAACACAAGATTCAGTCACTCTTTTTCCATAAAAAATACAACAGAATAAATGTATATCCATGAAAAAGTTATGAAAGTTATAGCATGATTTAACTCATTTAATTAAAAATATATAAGTAGAGACTAATTATTTTATTTTTAAGGGCAACTTTTTTCAATATCTCCTTAATTAAGTTTTATTTATTTATTTATTTATTTTTATTTCATCATATAATGGGGGTACAAATA
>VBSM01000413.1:19026127-19078230 GCA_008086735.1 Cheirogaleus medius
ACTAATTTGCAGTCCCACCAGCAGTGTATGAGAGTTCCTGTCTCTCCACATCTTTTAATTTTGCAATAATTTACTGTTTAAATTGTTATGTTCTGGTTAATACTCATGCTTTATAAGGCTGAGTTGTTCTCTGTCTTTTCAAAAGTCTATGACTGTCTGATAGAAGTTATAATGAAAAAGAATTTTTTTGTCTTCCCAACATTTCTCATCTCCTGAGCATTGCAGTACTTTGTCTCCCCAACCCGTCTCCATTTTTTTTCCACCCAGTTTATTAGTTCCTTGCTTCTGGGAAATATCTCTCCTGAATAGCATGTTACCCTTTTCTCTCTATAAGTAAGACAGTTAAAAAAAGATCTGATTCTGAAACTTTCTAAGAGTCTGTGTAAATCCCTATCGGTATTATGGGAGCATGTCTGCGTGTGTGTTTCAGTGAGGGAAAATTTATTCTGACAACCATACTTCTATATTATGTACCAATACTAATCTTCCTTTGAACTTATAATTTATACGGAAATTTATTCTTAAGGCAGTCTAGCAACTAAGCAGATGTGTGTCTGCGTCTATGTATAACTTCAACTAGTCATTTTGCCATTCTTACCAGACACCATCCTTTCTTTTCCATCTGAGCATTTTTAACACAATTTTAAGTTTAAAGTCACTTAAAGAAGGATTTTAAATATACAGTTGACTCTTGAACAATGCAGGGGTTGAGGAGCTGACCTTCACTAGTAAAAAATCCCTGTGTAACTTTTGACTCCCAAAAGACTTCACTACTTATAGGCCA
This sequence comes from Cheirogaleus medius, assembly GCA_008086735.1. Taxonomy (NCBI): domain Eukaryota; kingdom Metazoa; phylum Chordata; class Mammalia; order Primates; family Cheirogaleidae; genus Cheirogaleus; species Cheirogaleus medius. The sequence continues at coordinate 19,026,912 of VBSM01000413.1, forward strand.
CTGTTGGCCATCAGCCTTACCGATAACATAAACAGTTGATTAGCATGTATTTTGTATGTTATATGTATTATATATTGTGTTATTGCAACAACATAAGCTAGAGAAAAGAAAATGTTATCACAAAAATTGTAAGAAAGAAAATATATCTACTGTTAATTAAGTGGAAGTGGATCATCATAAAGGTCTTCATCTTCATTGTCTTCACATTGAAGAGGCTGAGGAGGAGGAGGAAGAGGAGAGGTTGGTCTTGCTGTCTCAGGGGTGGTAGAGGCAGAAGAAAATCCACATATAAGTGAACCCATGTAGTTCAAACCTGTGTTGTGCAAAGGTCAACTATTTACACATTGGCCCCTTGGCCATCCACCTCTAGTAATTGGTAATTTGGTCTGTGTCGTATGTGCCATTCTAGGTGATTATGGTATATTTACTCATTTGTAATTAAGTCTCCCCCAGCTACTGCTAATTTCTTAGATCCAGAGACCATTCTGGAAGAAATGATTTACTAAACAGGGCTGTAGTAGTTCCGCTAAAGCTGGCCAGAACACCGCTCATTCATTCTCATGGTGGTCACTTAGCTTTTGTTCAAGGAGGCAATATCACAAAGTGGCGTAAGAACGTAATCTTTAGGATGGGACAACATGGGTTTGATTCCAGCTTTGTGACACCACTTTGCCAAGTGAATCAAATTCTCTAAGTGTCTTCATTCATAAAAGGATATGAGCCAATCTTACAGACTTCCTGTGAAGACTAAATATTAATAAGATATGCAAAGTGCATAGCACAGGAGTAGGTTCATGGAAAACATTCAATTTATGGTATCTAGTGTACTATTATTTTACTTCTTTTAATCTATGAGATAGTTTATCTATTGTCTGGCTATTTGTTTTTCTTAATCTTAGGTAAACATAAAAGCATGTCTAGATCAGAAGTTTGTTTGCTTCTTTGTATTAACATACAGATAACATAAATTTGCATTTATCTCTAAGTCACTTTTTAAAATATTTTGTCCGTGTTTTATAAAGCACAGTGGAGACCTGTCTCTGAAATGGCCCTTTGCTAACTAAAGAAACACAGGCCTGATTATTAACTGGATATATTCACATGGTATAGAGTTTAAGGCACATATTCACACTAAATATTTTCAGCATTATTGTAGCCACCAAGAAGTCTAGATATTTGACATATAATGATTTATTATCAAGTAAAGAGCTAATGGCATAGAGAAAGAGAAAGTATAAGAAATTTAATCCTATTCCTGTAGGTAGAATGTTTACTGATTTACAGTTCGTACTTTGCAACCTATCTCCCAGAACTCAAACCAAAGAAATGAGACTCAATTTGGTCTTATAAAGAGATTAGTTTTCAGAAACTCACTGCAAAGTGCAAAAGGTTATACTCAATAAAGTTCTAATAAGCACAGTACTGTAGGTGACTCATTCAGACTTTCAAATCTATTCAAGCTCTTGCAAAACAATAATTACCTATGCATTTCCTAAAGAAAAAAGTCAAGAATTGCTGTAGCATTGAGTTAATAAAATATTTCAAACATTTTTCATGACTTTTTAAATTTAGGGCACCTGAATAACCTTCCCGTTTGACAGAATTTTTCTTGTTTTGTTCCTCCCCACCCTAAAATGGAAGTAAAACTATCTGTACTTCTAATTAATTATATTTATAATGTGCTCATAACCTTATAATAAAGCCAGTTCAGAGTGTCTCTGTACATAACTCATTGAAGTTTTTTTTCGTGTTCTTTTCAACAATAGAGGAAATAAACACTTTTAATGACAATTCTGATTTCTTTTAAATCCTAGAATATGTGGCAGTTGAAACAATTTTAAGGCATTTTCTAAATTTAACCAAATTAAATATTTGGTTATTCCAAATATTTGGATTATTTGGAATAATATTTGGTTATTAAATATTATTCCATCTATTGCCTGTAAATTTCTTAAAGAGTTCCCAGTTTATAATCCAGTAGGAGGAGAAAATTAGACAAGTCAGGAGGGCTTCATTTCTCAGCAGCGAGAGACCCTGAATAAAACTACTCTTCTTTTGTTCTATGTGGAGAAAGAATCAGAGCTTCTGGAAAACAGTTAATGAAACCTGGGTATCTAAATCATGTTTTGCTTATTGGTAACATCTGGGCTATTTTAAAGAGGGAGATGATCAGTCCTTTTAAAATAATGAAGATGGCATTGGTTAATGGGCACGAAGATATAGTTAGATTGTTAGATAAGGTGAACAATATTTGGCAGCACAACAAAGTGACTATAATCAACACTCCATTAGGGTATACTTCAAAATAACTAAAAGAGTGGAATTGGAATTATAAACACCTGAGGTGATGGAGATCTCAATTACCCTGATTTGATTAATTTACATTGTATGCATGTACCAAAACATCACGTGTACCCTATAAAGATATGCAACTATTATGTACCCATAAAAATTTAAAAAATTAAAAATAAGCTTGAAGTACTCTAAATATCACTAAGCCTTAGAAAAACTGATACTCAGGCTGCTCTCTATTTCTTGGGGCTTCTGTGTGGTCACTTACATAGACCTTACTGCATAGACTCAACTTGGCACCCAACATTAACTCTACTATTTATCGTGACCTCTCAGTTCAAACACTTCACAGTGATGTAGTCTCTCATTGTCCTAATTCTAAATTCCTGAGACATAAATTTGATTAGTGTCATGTATCTGTTTTAAACCAGGTGTTGGTTATCTTGGCAGATGAATTAGCGACTTGGTATATAAGGATACTTTTATGATTGGAATAGAAAACAAATTATTCAGAATGTGTAACTGATTGTGGTAAATGGACTAAACACTGAATTGAGAGCTAAGAAATCTGAGTTCTATTTGTGATTATGTCACTACCTAATTGTAAGGTCTTCCATTCTGTAAAAGATGAAATTAAAAGAGTTGTTCTCGAGCATTCCACTTACCCTGACGTTCTATGACTCTTCATTTTACAGTGTGTTTATGACATGCTATAATTCCTATAGTTACTGATTCTTTTACATTGACTCTGTTGTACGTAGACTGATTTCATATAGCAATTCAAGAACCTGAAACTCATCAACACTGTGTTTTGCGCATCCCACTGTGGAGTGGCTTATTTCTGGGAGTGTTTTCTGTGGACAGTTAATCTATGATGCCTGAATTTTTGTTTAGAGCTGACATAGAAGATGACAGAGAAGGAGGCAGGTCAGAGATAAATTCATGACCTCTAAATGAGGATGCAATTCAGTGAAGTACCCAGCAGTCTATTAGAGGGTTTGTTGTTACTGTTAAAGAATACAAAGAAGATGTTCAATATTTATATTTTGCTACATTGATAAGACCTTATTAATGTAATTATTACTTATTTTGTCATATTAGGAAGATTTATTGTAACCAATTCAACAACATTTTGTATGTATGAATACTATTTTGAACATAAAAATAGTCCCAGGAACTTTTTGTTTTAAAATGGGATTAAAATTGAATAGTTTACTATTATTTTTTAAAAAGACAATGCTGTTCTGTTTGGAAGAGAGGCAGATTTGAACATTTGAGAGTTAATTGTGATTTAAGAGTCAGAGTAAAGATCTACAACTGGGGAGAAGAACTTAAATTGAAAGCAACAATCATAGAATAATAAAAATAGTGAAATTAAGAAAAATATATAATCCAAAATGCTTCAAAGCAGAATTATCTTAGATTGTGTAAGCTCCTAAACGCTTTAGAGAACATTTAGTTCAAGTTGGACCTACTAAGGAAATCAAACCTTAGGTTTAGAATATAGATTTTAAAAATTTCTTTTAAATCTTTTAATAAATATGACAGGTCATTTTAAGCCTTACTGCTGAAAATGGTTTTTTTTTCTTAAATAAATGCATTCTTTCTAGGTAAATCTGGCCATACATCTACAGAGCCCCAAGCTGAAACTTTAAACCAAACAGGAGAAAGACCCAAAATTCTTACTTGATAAATGGAAATAATGGTAATATACAGCTATGATCATTAGTGGTAACATTTATAAATTGCAGAATATTAAGTTCTTTTAGTTTATTTTTTTTTTACATTTTACAAAAGGAAAAGACTTTTAAGATATAGTTCAAAATGCAATAAAAGAAGTAAAAGAAAATTTTATAATGTTAACTTGAGGAAACAAACAAAATCTCTTAATAAATGACAGTAGATCAGAACACTAGGAAAAAATGATCAGCATCACCTTTGGTGTCACTGCTGAGTTGCAAATGGCAATATCAGGGTAGAAGACAGTACAATGTGTGTTCTCTGTTGGTAACTAGGCAGAACCAAGTTAATCAGATTTTCATTGGTTATAAAAAAGATTTGCTCTGTCTGGATTGCCTTTCCTTCCTTTGAGAAGGAAGAGAGAAATTTCTAAGGAGATAGTAAGATTAGGCAGCCTTCTAACACCCTGGGGTAAGATATTTATCTTTTCCACCTCTCAGTATCCTTATCTATAAAAACACAACAGCGTGTACCTTGAAGATTTTTATGGGGATTAAAGGAGATAATCAAAAAATTTATGTCCTAATGCCTTGCATATATTATTATTTTTACCATCAATAGTAACAACATATGTATTGATTGAAGTTATATAATGTTGGAAAATAACTGGGGAAAAATTGTTTTTACATATAGGTAAAAATTGCAACATTTTTATAGTAGCTGCAAAAAGATAAAGCTCTGATATTTCATAAAATCATGGCTTAGAAACATTCCATAATACTAAAGGGCTTCTTTTTTGTTAATAAAAGATAAATAATCCACTAGCTCTGAAAACTGAGGCAAATGTTTTTCTCTTTGAGACAATTTCCTATTATTAAGTGTGTAATTTGTGTTGTGTTGTGTTTCTTCTGATTGAAGAATTGTTCTCTTAACCTGTAAGGAAACATGCTCCTCCTTTATTCATGAAAGAGGCATTTTCATCTGCAGCCAGGGCAACAGTGTGTCGTAGGTTGTCTGCCAATGGAATGTGGTTGTCAGCCTTCAGAGTAGAACTAAGTTGATGAGCCCTAGGAAGCCAGCTTCTTCAAGGCAAATGATATGGTCACAAATAAGCCAGTTTTCTCTGGTGCATTAACACACAGGGATATAGAGAAGTTAAAAGCATCCCCAGAATCTACTGAATTTGAACCTACCCTTTAGTATTAAGGTTAGTTATTAGAGATCAAAAAACTGTGTGTTAGGAAACCAGTACATTTGTAGTTTATATTTTCTTTGTCTTCTGAGGTCAAGAAAAGTGGTTTTGAAAATCTATTTTGTCTCATCTTTGCTAAGAAGAACAAAGCAAAAGATCTTTGGGAACTATTTTGTTTTGTTATTCTATTCTTGTTTGCTTGACTTCTGTTGTTATTTTTAACAATGGAGAACATTCCCCTACACACCTTCTCAAATACGATTCTTGATGGAAAAGTATTCTTAATGAGCCTATTCTGACAAGGGACCTATAGGTAATGTCCAACTGCTCACAAGTACAGCAAAGTTCCAATGTGTAAGGACTACTGGAAGGATATAACGTTCCACTTCACCTCCTATTCCTCCTTAAAACATGAATTGCCTAACCACATTGAGTTCTAAATTTTAGACCCAATCCCTTTCCCCAGGGGCTTATTTTAGAACATGATAAGAAATATATCAGATCTGCAATAAGACTGTATATATGAATAAAGATATTTTTTGAATGCCATAATTAGCCAGTTATATTTTATTTTTAATATTGTGTGCTAAGTTCTCAGACTTTCAGAAATATAGGTAAAAGATAAATATGGGAGGGGAAGAAATGAGGAAGATAAGCATTCTCTTCTCTATTTTACATAAACATTGTAAGACTTCTGGTATTTTTATTTTCTCCAACGTTACATATGTTTTCCCAGCATAACACTTTCCCTAGGCATTTTTCCTTTAGTTTCTCCAAGTGAGAATAGAAATCTCAAAAGGAATGCTGAGATGATTTATAGGTGTCACCACACCTCTGGTGTAAAAATATTGTCTTCTGTGATATACCATTTAGGTCTATTTTATTATTTTATAACTTGTCAGGAAATTGCTGGAGTTTGACTCTTATTATGATTGCATACTCATGTGAGAACTCATTGATAATCATAGAAAGAAACTCACAACATAAATTAAGGCAAAAAGCAATCTTAAACCTGTCATTCAGGATTCAGAACACAGAAGAGAGAAAAAATCCTTCCCTGAGATACATTGCAGACCTCCCTCCACCGATGTCATTTACTAATACCGTTTTAGTTCATGGTATTTCTCTTACTTAGGAGAGTGAAATAAGTCCTCAAGCACACAATCAGCAGTTACAATAAAAAGGAGGATTTATTTGGAAAGGAGGTGGCTGTCTTTAATGGTAGGTCCACTGAAAGTCATACGTTCTGTTCTCAGCTCTGACGGGGAATAGCTGTGCAATACTGGACAGAAGTCATCCCTGCAAGCCTCAGTGTCCTCAGCTGTGTCTCTAAGATAATACCTTTCCTACTTGTTCATCAATTTTATGCAGATCAATGAGATAATATGTGAAAATGTATGAAAACTGAAAATTCCATATGAATATGGAATCCTCTAGCCCCGTTCTAAAAAGTAAATCACACTTGAGAAAACTTTATACAACACAATAGAATAAACAAAATCGATAAAATGCCTTGTAAATAATATTGTCTCAGTTTTAATTACCCATCTCATTTGCTTCCAGTACATCAATTTATAATAAGATTATGATTGTAGAGCTAGGGAATATTCCATGAATATTGATTATGTTATTTCTAGATGAAGCTACCTAGCCCCAAAATGTTACTACTTGGACACCGTGAAAGTGGTAAAGCATTGATTCCATGTCTGAGGCAAATGGTATTTACCAGGTGCTTCACTATTCACAATTTATAAGTTACCAAGACCTGATGTTTCTTCTTCCTAAACCTCATTGTATCTAAAGTCCTGAAACAATGCCCAGATCTATTAAGCCATCAATAACTCTTTTCATGAATGTGCCATTCAGTGCTGGGCGATCCCCAATCCCTAGGCTGCAGCCCAATACCAGTCAGCGGGCTGTTAGGCACTGTCAGAGCTCCTCTGCTCCCCCAACCTACTGTCTGTGGAAAAATTGTCTTCCATGAAACCAGTCCCTGGTGCCAAAGGCTGGGGACCGATGATTTAGTGAGTTGACTTAGGCACAGTCAAAAAACCAAACATTTTTTTTTTTACTTCAAAAGCCCATATTTTTGGTCTTAACTTCCTACAGTGGTATAGACCTAGTTCTTCGGGAAAGCTTTAAAATGAGAAATCTCAAAAAAATTGGAGAGAATGAGTGTTATATGACTGATGCCTTTGGCCTTGTAGGTGTATCATCAAAAAACATTTTGAAATAGATTTTAATGGTTTTTTTCTTTGATTTAATTTATTTGCTTATTTAATACACACTAGAATAGAATGAATGATGTGTGGGACTAAATAATTTGCTGCCAGTGTGACAGTATGACTCATTAATTTCAGAGCAAAACTATTAACTTCCTCACCATCACAGCCTTCATTGCTATAAAGTACATAACAACCCCAAACAATGTACTACTGTCAAATGCCATGCACTGTGTGCTGAAATATTTCTATTTTTACTGGCTTTTTATTTTTTGAGAGGAGTTTAAGGGGGGAAGTCATTCAAAACCTTTCTAAAGCAGTGATTCATACATTTTTGTTTGTCATATTCCCCAGTGAAAATCTTATAAAGGTCTAGATCCCTCTCCCTAGAAAAATGAGTACCCACATATAACACACAATTTTGCATGGGATTTCAGGAAGTCTACGGATTAAAAAATCAGTGCTCCAGAGAAACTTAGTTTGGGCAAACCTTAGTAAATAAAATTAATTAACATTAAGTCAGGGGAAGGTTAATTGAATCCTTGGACAAGAATGTTCCAGACCTGAGAAGAAACATGTTCCTGCACAGTGAACATGAATAACACCTGGAAAGGTACAGAAGTAAGGACAGAGTCCAGGTCATGAGCACATTTGCTTCACCAGGAGCTTTCCTGGGGCCTTCCTTGATTGCAGGTCTCAGATTTCATTAAGGGTAGAATGAACTATAAAGATCTGCAGTGCAGATCTCAGAAAAAAACTGTATCCTGACTGATTTGCGGTGAAATAAGAACTATAAAGTCTCCTTATTTAAGATTTCTCTTTTACTACATGTATAAAAAAATAAATGTTTGAATTGTGCTCAGAATGCTATAAGCACATTTAGCATCCCAAGGACATGAGCATATCACTTGCATTTGCCTCTGTGGTTTATATTGTCCCCTGAACATTTCAATATAATTAGAGCCTTGTTATGTGCAGTAGGAAGATGCATAATTACTTTATAATGAACAGAAAGCTAGTGGAAGCTTATAAAACGGCCATTTATGTTCTTATTATATCCCTACTGTTATTATCATATTCACAATGAACATCAGGGAAATGTATAATAAGAAACTAAACTCCAAAATAGTCAAACAGTGCACTAAGATTTCACATGTTCAGCAAATATATCTTAGAAACATTATTTAAATTTTTGAATTATTAAGGAAAGTGTGTTATATGTTTACCATGGAGCTTATTCAGCTATAAGAAACAACGGTGATATAGCGCCTCTGTATTTTCCTGGATAGAGCTGGAACCCAATCTACTAAGTGACGTTTCCCAAGAATGGAAAAATAAACACCACATGTACTCACCAGCAAATTGGTATTAACTGATCAACACCTAAGTGGACATATAGGAATAACATTTATCAGGCATCGGGCAGATGGGAGGAGTGAGGAGGGGTTGGGTATATACATACATAATGAGTGCGGTGCTCACAGTCTGGGGGATGGACACGCTTGAAGCTCTGATTCTGGGGGGTGGGGAGAAGGCAACACATGTAACCCAAACATTTGTACCCCCATAATATGCTGAAATTTTAAAAACAGTCTCAAAAAAATAATAATTTTAAGTCATTATATGTTTACAATCGTCAAGGAAGTGATACTAAGGATGCAATTTCCTCTAAAAAATCTGCAATATAAAAATCTTTATATTTACATTAAGATTGACTTTGACATATATACATATACCTATATATTTTATATACATAAATCTCTTTTCAACTTGGAATTTGGAAAATTTGGAGAATTAAGAAAACTTTGAAGGTAAAATAGCCCAAATAATGCAATTTTTGCCTTAAATATCCAATTAAGAAAAGATATATTTTCTTTATATGCAATTCCGGTAATTGCTGCATTTCCTCTCTTGATTATGTATAGATATACTCATAATTACTTCTGCCAATTTCTAAACTAAAGTATAATTTTATGAAAGCTCGTTCATAAAATGTATTAATTGTATGTATCAGACATGCAAATGTGAAATAAAATAATGAATATATGGAGATATCTGAATAATGCAAAGTAAGAGAGCCTTTTGTGAGGAACAAAATTCAGAGGAGAGAGGCTTTGCAATAAAAAAAATAAAAAAAACTCCTTGTAATTATACAGATAATCACTTCAATTATTTAGTTCATTTAACTGGTTAAGAGTATAGCATTCTATAAAAAGAGGTGCCTTAATTTTGTCCTGTTGCTTTATTTTCCATTTATGAAATAGAATAAATTATTCTTTGGCTTGAGAAGACCAATGACATTTGACAATATATTGAGAAACAAAAATGAGAGATCTAAAGTCTTCAGCAATTAGTGGGTTTTTTTCTCAAAGAAAAAGATTCTGTGATTTATATTTCTATAAACAAACAAACTACCCAAATGGAGTGTGGAGAAGGAAAGGGAAAGGGCAAGGTGATGAGTTGCTTTTGATGGTTTGAGAATTACTGGAGATAAATATTTTATTAGATCATAAATGTTCTCAGACTACATGTGGCTTTGCTATGTGTCAATTTCACTAGGCTGAACAACATTTCCCAGAATTCCCCTCACTGTGTTTCCAGTCAAGGTGGGCAAGAACGAGGATGACTGTGTGAAGTAGCGACTATTTTATCATCGAGACCTCTTGTCAGTTATCTGCTGGCTCCACTCATTGGAGTGAGGCTGCATCCAGTCCTGCAATTCTTTCTTCCGCTGGATGCTCCGTTAGCTTCTCTGACTCCTAGATTCAATGGCAATGGACTTCAGTTTCTGCAGGATGCCAGTATCTTCAAGGTCTGAGCCAGCAAGAGCTGACATGGCCTCCAGTCAGTTCTCATAGGCTCAAACCCACACTTGTGAGCTTATTCTTGCTCTTTCCTATTTTACATCCATCTTCCCCTCTCCACTTCCTGCCCTGCAGACTTTAAGCCCAAGCAAAGCATAAAGACAGACAATAGAAACTGCTTAACCAGCTTTCATAATAGGATAATGTCAAATCTATATAAAAAATTCCTTCATATGTAAATATATATTCTAGCAGTTCTGCTTGTATGGTTCAAACCTGACTGATAGACTAAACATCTTATCAGCATGAGAACTTCTTATATTTTTCCAATTTTAAAATTGTTTCATAAACATAAATAATTTTTTGCTTGCATTGTCACTATCCTAATAGTAATACTTTATGGTTATCACATTAGGTATATTCTTGTTTGCAAAAGTATGCACTCCCATTGTTAAACATTTTCTATGGAGTCTGGAATTTAGAGTTGGGTTAATAATTGTGACATTACAGTCTTAACAAGCAAAATGTAAATCTCAACCTATTTAAGTTTAGGAGAAATATGTTTAACTGACGAAAAACAAACAGTTTCACTTTCCAACGAAAAATAAGAAGGAAAATAAATTTATAAGATGAAATTTTGGCCAACTCATAATAACTAAATTAAAAGTTTGAAAACTTGGGTACATCATAAAAATAAGACCACATGGAATTTCTGAGTTAGTTTTGTTAAAAAGACTTTTTCTTTTCTATGCAAAGAAATGGAAGTTTTTATGTACTCAATTGTACATTGCAATAATACTCAAAAGAAGCACCTTTTAATGCAAGTTTTATCTCTAGTTCTTTGTCCCTTGGGGAAAACTCTCATCATATTATCATGCTATAACTAGAAATAGTTGTCAGCATGTGGGAAAATCCGTAAATATTACTCAAACCAAAAAGGAAAAATGCTTCCAATTGTTCTTAGAGGAAGGTAAAAGCTTCACTCCCTACTTGGGCATAAAAACTAGAATAAACTAGTTATAATGAGAGGAAGACGGAATATTGGCTCCCAAAGATGTCCACATTCTCATCCCCCAAATCTGTGAATATGTTATGTTACATGAGAAGAGAAACTTAAGGTTGCAGATAGAATTAAGATTGTTAATTAGCTGATTTTAAAATAAGGAGACTGTCATGGATAATGTGAGTGGGCTCAATGTAATCATGAGGGTCCTTAAAAGGGAAGAGGGAAGCAGAAGAGTCAGAACCAAAGAGAGCATCGTGAGAAGGAATGGACCATCCAGTGCTGGTGGAAGGGGCCACCGGCCAAGGAATGTAGTCACCATCTAGAAGCTACAATAGGCAAGGAAATGGATTCTCTGCTGGAGACTCCCTAAGGAACAGAATCTTACTGGTATGTTGATTTTAGCCAGTGAGACCCATTTTGGACTTCTGACCTCTAGAATTGTAGTATAATAAATTTGTGTTGTTTTAAGCGACTAACTTAGTGGTAATTTTTCCAACAGTAATAGGAACCTAATATACATGATATCAGAATAAAATGAGTGATTGAAGTTGGCAGCTTCCAAACAATATATTTGTGCTCATGTCAGCCTTATCGATCCTACTGAATGTGAAGAGTGAAAATAGGAGAAATATGCAGTTGAATGAAACTCACATAAGGGCAAATGTTCCCATATTGGGAAAATCACAAGGAAATGTATATTCCCAGGTTTCTACTTTTTATAAAATAAAAAGAAGAAAAAATGTTTTAATGAAAAAAAGAGATTTAAATTAACATGTGCAACACTAACTTCTATCTCCATGTCCCCCACTGCACAATATCCTTTGATTATGCGAAGTTCATTTCAGCTCAGTGTAGATTAAATCAAATAGTGACATTCCCAACTGGACCACCAGATGGAATCACATTTTAATTAACTTTTCAACCAGAATACAGATGTGCTTCTTGTGATGATTATCAAGAAATCATTTGCTTTCAGCAAAATGAGAAGCCCTGGTGACAGATTGTAACTTAGAATGATTGATCACATCATGAGATCATTAACCTTAAAATGCTTTAATCATTTATTGACCAAACAAAGGAAAAGTTTATAAACCAATATTGACTGTATCTACAGCACATTATTGTGTACCTTTGAAAGATTAAATATTTAAAAAATTTATATGATAAAATAATGATCTATATGTGTATATTATATTATTAACTTCCAAAACATCATATGCCTTCTGAATTTAATCTTCCATACATTAATAAAAGCATATGCCATTACAAAAAAAGAACTTACCCTACTACCACTTTTTATTCTTCATCACCATCAAATAACTCAAATTCATATTTGATGATTTAAGAATAATAAATAAGGTTCCAACTTCCCAAACTTTTACATTTTGAAAAAAACCCAGCATGAATAATTTTTCCTTAAGTAAAAACTAAATTAAATGAATATAAATGAGACATAAAAGCTAATTAAAATCATCTAGAAAGGATGAAACAACTTACATAACATTTACTTGCTTTAATGTTTACCTTGGTTCTTTTCAGGGTATAACTACTAACTGTGGTAACTAGGACTCTAGTAATTAATAACACCAGTAATAAAAAAAAGCTTTTCCTAATATTTTAATACCTTTTATTTGCATATTCCAAACTTTATAAGTGAAAGTCAACATGTAAAATATTTCAGTTGTTATCAGTTATTGAGTTACTATAACACATTCAGTATGAAAGAAAAAAAAACAAGAAGCATCTATCTTGGAAAAGTTTCAGGCTATGAGAGGATATAAGGCAAGTGTTTCAGGAGGTCAAAACCAAGCCCAGATTATTTGGTGTATCTTTTAAGGTGTCAAGGTGGACAGCATTTCATTATCCACTTCATCTTCACTCATAAAAGTCACAGCATGTCTATTAACCTAGGTATAAAATGTTCACTAAATGAATTGAACTTGCAGTTTAGGCTTCTGTCCTTCAAGTGTAATAATTTATCTACCAAGGGAAATTGGGATTCTTCCTCCAGCTCTCTGGATAACCATGGAAAAAGACACCCAAGCATTCTGCATCTCAGTTTATTCATCGCAGAAACTAGTAATTTCCAAAGTATAATTAGTACCTAAGCTCCCCCCTTTTTTATGAAAAATATCCCTTATGGAAATCCTGTTCTTAAATCTGATAACAGCAGAATGTCCTTGACTGAACTGGAGCTGAGATGGAAAGCCTAAACCCCACTCACATTGTCCCATCCCCAACACGCAGCCCACTGAGGTGCCCCAGAGCCCAGGTTGAACAAAACTGCAGCACCCCAGCCCAGCCCAGCCCAGCCCAGCCCAGCTCGTCCTGCCTGAATGTAACTTTTTGGAGTTATCAAGACAGCAGCAATGGTACCCCCAGCTGGGCCCTCTGCCTTCCAGACTCCCTCATTCCTCAGCCAGGTGGCTGGCCAAGGAAATCTGGCCCTGAAAATATATTTATTTTTAATAAAAATTTTCTAGAAAGAGAAAACTAATTAAAAAGTAAAATAAAACAAATAAGTAGAGAAAGAAAATGCTGGCTATGAAAATGAATACAACTTCTAGCCTTAATAATTCATATTTTATCATCTCTGTGTCTAGAATCTCAGCATGTATTTTTTTTTACTACAACTAAACAGGAAAATTAAGTCATGAACTAAATAAATTGATTTCTGTGCATACATGATTTCTCCGAAGTATCACCTTGACTCTATTAATAGGCTGGATTCAAACTCTTTCTCTGTGAACCAGTGATATCTTAGTGGGCATGATGAGGCATGCTAATGCTTCACTTCTTGGTGTAAAAACTGCTCAGCCATTCTTTTGCCATGAGGCCAAAATGACCATTTAATTCAAAGGTCAGTTAATCAAACAAATGTAAAATAAATTCTAAAACGTCTATGACCTTATTGGTCAACAGAACTCTTTTTTAAAAATATATATATATTTTTTTCGAAGTGACAAGATCTCTCTATATTGCCCAGGCTTGTCTCAAACTCCTGGCCTCAAGCAATCCTCCCAGACTTGGCCTCCCAAAGTGCTAGGATTATAGGCATGACCTGTCATGCCCAGTCAACATGGGCATGACATTTAATTCTTTTAAACTTTTAATTATTTTAAAATACTAGTTTCTAAAGCTATGAAGGCAAATTTGGACTAAGTTGTGTTTCTGTGTTAAGTCTATTCCTTTCAAAGAACTCCCATTTTTTCTTTTCAGTGTTTTCTGTTCCTGGGCTTATTAGCAACAAACAAAAAAGCACTTTTCTTAGGCAATATTATCTTAAGCTTTCCTTAAACAGGCATTCCTAGGATGCAAAAAGTAACATCATTATTATGGATTCAAAATAGGTATGGGCGGAGGATCCAAAGGACAAGCTGGATTTAGCCCAATCACATTGCTAATGTTATATCCACACTTTCCCCAAAGTTCATCCAGAAACTCATTGGCAGTAACTGTATACTAATATAGTTTGGTGTTTGAGTGAAGTTCCTGGTTTTGTTCTAGTTTCATGGTGCTTCAAGTCTCTTCACATGTAGACTCTGGGTCTAATTTGTAGTTGAGACAAGACAAAACCAACATGTGGGAGAAGTAACCAGGGATCCTGAAGGTTGTATACATGTGATCTTCTTTGTTCCAGAAAGTATGTTGATAATGAGTTTGTGTTTGCCAGTTTACTCAATGATCTTCTTTCCAGAGGCTTACATTTGCAAACATTACTGATTTAACAAGGATTTAGAAGGTAGGAAGGGTTGAATTTAAGGAAAAAATACTACAATGTCTATCAATTTCCATTTCATCTTAAATGCGAATCCTTAAATCCATGTAAGGCTTTAATATAACAAACATAGGCAGCCCATTTCTACTCCATCTTCTTGTCTATGGCCAGCAAATCTCTGACGAAAGAAACTTAAAGCTTATTGGAAATTATCTCAGTTTATTTTTCTTTTCATATATTGGCCTTCTTTCACTTGAGATATTTCTGCTTTTTCTTCAGACAAATCACAAAATATCAGAATCCTAAACAAATTTACCTTAGAAATTTAAACATAAATAGTAAGTTTATATTAGAAACCTGAATATAAAACACTTTATTCAAATTTTACTTTGTTACTTTCAGAACATATGAAAGTTAGAATTAGGGTCCAAAAGATTATTTTCCTGTTCATTTTCTTAACTGACTTTTCTCTATACCATTATCTCTCTAGAGTAGAAGCTATATTGGTGTAGTAGAGAGAGCCCTGGAATAGAAATTAGACAAATAGGATTAAACCCTGGCTCCAGATTTACTAGCTCTGTAACTTTGGACAAAGCATTTTTCTACTCTGTGTCTCAATGTTCAACCTTATATATGGGCTGTTGTGATGGTTGAAATATAAGTTATAGGTCATTAAATATGAAATGTCCGATTTTGAATCAAAAGTTTAGTTTTTCTATCTTAAACAGGAAGCAGTACAATTAATCAAAGTATCAACACAGTTTTGTCATCTTCATGATGATAGCTTGCTTATGCCAGCTGCAAAGAAGCCTGGAGAGAGTGGTGATGAAATCAAAAAAGGTGTTTTCCACAGCTTGTTGAGAATTGAATATTTTCCCTTGCAAGAAGTGGTCCAAAGCCTGGAAGAAGTGGGAGTCAGTTGGTGCAAGGTCTGGTAGATATGGTGGAGGACAGAGAGTTTCTAAGTCCAGCTTCTGTAGTTCGAGCAGCGTTGTTCGCACATGTGGTGGAGCATTGTCTTGCAAGAGCATCGGCCTGTCTCTATTGCCGAATCTCAGCTGCTTAATCACAAGAATTCTCATCATTTCATCCAGTTGGTTGCAGTAGACATCCACTGTCATTGACTGACCACGTTTCATGAAGCTGTAGTGGATAATACCAGTGTTGCACCACCTAACAGACACCATTAGCTTTTTTGGATGAATATTCAGTTGTGGGCTGTGTTTTGGCACTTCATCTTTATCCAATCACTGTGCCAAATGCTTATGAATGTCATAAATAATCTATTTTCATCACATGTCACAATACAGTGTATAAATGGTTCGCCTTTATGTCGTGACAGCAAAGATACGCAAGCTTTGAGATTTCTCTTCTGGTCCTCTTTTAATTCATGCGGAACCCATCTATCCAGCTTCTTTACCTTGCCCATTTGCTTCAAATGGTCCAATATTGTTGGAATAGTAATGTCAAACCTTGCTGCTAATTCACACATAGGTTGAGGATGGATTTGCTTCCACTACAGCTTTCAGCTCATCATTATCCACCTTAGTGTCAGGTCATTCATGTGGCTCATTTTCAAGATTAAAATCACCAGAATGGAACTTCTCAAACCATGGATGGACGGTGCATTCATTAGCCACATCTTTCCCAAATGCTTCGTTGATATTTCAAGCTGTCTGTGCTGCATTGGTTCCACAATGGGGCTCATATTCAAAATAACACGAATTTTTGACATATCCATGATTTCACAAAAATTGCTCTAAAAAAAATTTGAAAGATAATCATTCACAAGCCAAAACATAAATTTGAAGACTGAGGATGTACCTTCACAATAAAAATTAAAGAAGTGTCAAAGTGAAATGTCAGAAATATCAGTTGTTCAAACTTAGCACTTAAGGAAATCACAACATTTCATACCTAAGGAAAGTATTTTGTAAGCTCAATGTTTCTATATCTGTTAAGCAGTATTTGAGTTGCTTTAAAAGAATCCCAAGTAGCTTTAAAGTGAAAAACATTTGGATGACATAGGCAATTGCTGCATATGCAAGGCAAGGTCAGATCATATAGAATAAAATTCATTTCACTGCTTTTTAGAGGGGGAGAGATTGCCACCAATATAACTATAGACTGTAGGTAAGGCTTGCTGATTTGGATTCAACTTATATCACTGGTGATACCCTTCATTTCCCTGGGAAGATAAAGCCTGTGTTCACCTTTACACAGTTTTTTAGATCTTCCAGGGAATCTCTCATTCAGCATCAATATTATGGAACTTACTCACTTTTCCACCAAGGGTTAAGAATCTTTGCTACCTCCCTTATAACAGAAACACAGCACTGTTTCCATACTTATTTTGGTGATTTTATTTTGCTTTTCAGATGCCCAATAGTTCAAGCTGCATGGATCAGCTAAATGAATTGTTTCACCTTCTCGAGTCTTTCCTTTCAGAAGTAAAATTAGATCTTTGCACTGTGATTCATTTTTTTTCCTGCATGATCTGCCCAAAATGATAGTGTCAGACCCAACAAGATAGTTTTCTTCTTTGCTGGTGTTAAGTTTGGAAATTAAATTAACAGAGAAAAATAAGAGCCCAGGTATTGTCAGAGACTCAGCATGCAACATCTGCTTAAGTTGATGTTTGTCAATCATAACTTCTTGGGTAGGCTGGCGGAGCAGGCTTTAAGTGCTATTAGAAATCTAGATCACATAGAACACCAGCCCATGATGTAGCCTATTTGAAGGAAGGACAAAAACATCATTATATGACATCCTATCTGCCATTAGCTAGCCAGTAGAGAGCAGCAATCTCAGTGTACTTGATCCAGAAATTTGATTATAAGACTAAAACCATAGTAGTAACACTAGTGATATAATGCACCAGATAATTCTTTGTTGTGAGGGACTTTCTTTAAATTCTAGAATATTCAGCAGTATCTCTAGTCTCTACCGTTTAATGCCAGTGGCACCACTACTGCACCCTACTCAAGTGGGAAAACCAAAAATATTTCCAGACATTGCCAAATGTCCCTTTGGGGGGAAAAATCACCCTGGTTGAAAACCACTAGTCTACATCTAAAATGGGTAGTGTGACTGGAGGCAAAATTGCAGTTTATCTTTGGGATTTTTGGTTTTCCCTTTCTGCCTCCTTCTTCCCTTCCATTCTCCCCCTAAGACTGCTTCCTTTTTTCTTTTTCTTCAGGGCCCAATATTTTATCTCACTTTGTCCTTCCAGTATTAAGACTTAATCTCAGTGCTTCTGTATTCTTGCCCCTGTGTAACTGTACAGTGACATTTTTACATTTTATCTAGAAGAAAAGTCTTTAATATGCTTAA
This sequence comes from Cheirogaleus medius, assembly GCA_008086735.1. Lineage (NCBI taxonomy): Eukaryota > Metazoa > Chordata > Mammalia > Primates > Cheirogaleidae > Cheirogaleus > Cheirogaleus medius. Next base: position 19,045,159 of record VBSM01000413.1, read on the forward strand.
GTCAAAGCAATAAAATTCTAATCATGGAATTTAAGGTGTTGAACCTTTGCAAGGTCCTGGATTTAGGTGGAGGGAGGAATGGATGGTACAAAAAGGAATCGACTTAACTTTCCCTAAATACTATTTCCATATTGCAAACTAGTAATCTGAGTAAGCCATACTTTGTCTGCTTTTCATTATTAATGATGGCATATTATAAGTAATAACCAATTTATTTATTGATATATGATCCCATCTGAAAAATCTTGCAAATCTCACTCTGTGTAATAGTTATTTGTTTTCTTCTCTCCCACTTTTTATTCCATTTTCTTCTAGCAAAAGCTACAAATTTTATTTTTGGATAAAATTCTCTTCCACTATTGGTTCAGGTACTCTGAAAAGGGAGGAACTCCTAGCTGGAGGTGTGATGCCCACAACACGAATATAATCCTATGACAGTGGCGACTTTGGTTTATAGGGATGGAGAAAAGCTCCCTTTCTTGTTGAACTTGAACCAAGAAGAATATAAGTTTGGAGCTATTGCAGCTATATGGAATCTAAGAATGAAAACACACATGGAGGAGAACAAAAGGTAGCAGCCAGGAGAGCAATATGCTCCTGACACATTTTTGACCTTCCAAATGCTACCTAACACTGGATCTTTCAGTCATGAGTCAATGAATTCTTTTTTTCTTTCCCTTGCAACCAAGAGTCTTAACTGAAACATGGAGTTATTTCTGGTAGTTCTTGGAGGTGTCTCTTGTTTGCTCACAAATAATCTTATCTTCCTCTACTTCAGATCTTCTAAGTGATATCTGCTGTTCTGCTGCCATTGTTATTCATTCTGGCATTGACACAATAATGCCCATGTCTAGGCAAAGGGTGGTATTGTTCAATCTTCCCAAGCCAGCAAATGTCAGTCCTAACAATATCTCCTTCTCTGGAGTCTTGGTGTATCATAACCATAATAGAGCAAGGAGAAAACTGTATTGCTTGCTTGTTGTCTTTGTCTCAAATAGTCTTCTGAGAATAAAAGCAGTGTCACTTGTTTTCACAGAGACCCTAATAAAAATATTTCTCACAGCTCCTGTCTGGAGGCCTTGCAGGCCTGGGATTTAAGCATGAGCTAGTAAGGCTCAGAGTTCAAGGGTCAGAACCAATCGAGACTTCCTGTCATCCCTCATCCCTGGTTTTTCAGGGCATTTGTGACAACATCTTCTCTCCTGCAGAGAACAACCTTCCAAGAAAATGGAATGGAACTGTGGTGATTAAAAAGCAGAGAAGAAAACAGCAATATTAGGTTCAGAGAAAAGGCATTTCCTTGATCATTAAATAACTAAAATGCTAAATTAGAAATTTCAAAAACACAGTATCCTAGCCCAGGAATAAATATAAGAGACCATCTAGTTCAAAGGAGTCATTTTATTTTGCTTTTTATTAAATAATGAGTAGATGCAAAAGAATATTCATGAAATATGTGTGTGTGTGTTTAAAAGAATGCATGGAAACAAAACCTCACATACCATTCTGCTGAAGAACATTGCCATTAAGTGTGTGTACCTTCAAATTTATTGGTAATGAAAAATTATTTTGCAAAGTAGTTGTTACAAGTTAAATTTCCCTTTTTAGGGTACTAGTGATAGCAATACGTTCTTGCCAAGATTTGGTATTGTCAAACTTTTTAGTTTTCCCCAATTTAGTGGGAGTAAAATGTTATCTATGGATCTGGCTTATATTTTATGATAATAAATGAGGTTGAACAGCTTTTCACATGTTCATTGAACATTTGTGATTTTTCTGCTTTGAGGTACCTATTTAGGCTACTTTGTCAATTTTTCCAGATAGTGCTTTTCTCTTTCATAAATATTTAGGAGAGCTATGTGTAGGCTGTATATTAATTCTATGTCAGTTATATCTTCTGCAAATATTGTATCTATTTATGATTTTTCTTTTCTCCTTTTTATTACAATAATGCTTAACACATAGCATTTATCATGATCTAAAAAATGCTTGAAGATGAAGAAACTGAGGCCCAAGGTCACTCAGCTACTGAACAGTGGAATCAAAAATCAAACCCAAGCAGTCTGGCTTCAGGATCTATGGTCTTAGATTCTACACTACATTGCTTTCCTATGGGGTCTTTGTGGTATCTTTTGGTCAACAGATATTAAAATAATATCATCCAAGTTGGACTCTCTTCTCTATATAGGTTTAGAGAAAGGAATAAGTTTAACAAAATAATGTACAAGACCTGTGCACTGAAAACTATGAGCAATTGTATGGAAAACATTAAATAAATGTAAAGAAATATACCACGTACATAGACTTACAACAAAAAGTCATAAAAAATACCTTTTGTGAAAAATAATCATATGCAGCTTCTCACCCCTTCCATGGTTGCATGAGTGGCCTTGAGCCTGGAACATTTCTTTACAAAGAGATAAAGAGCCCTCATGGCCTATGCTGGGCATATCTCTTTATTTGATAATATCTTTCCTTGTTTCAGGCTTAATGTGTACCTCTTTGTTCTGCTTAATTAAGCGTGTGTGTCATAGGGCACCTGGGCCACCCCACTGCTGTATCTGTTCCTGCCAGGGAGAGAAGCAGGTCCTTCTAAGGCAGCACAGAGTGGGATGTGTGCAGCCACACTGGTCATGTGATCTGTGGAGAAGACCCGCTGGCAGTGGGTACAATGTATCAGAAGGGGCTGGATCTAGTGTACCTTCTCTCCTCTTGCTGTAAGTAAAGGCTATACCACTTGATCCTGGTGAGCACATTGTCTGTTTTCAGTAACCTACAATCATGCACTGATTTCTTCCCTGGTGGTACACAGCCTGACAACCTAGTGGAACAGTGAAACAATACCAGTTCTCCCCAGTATGAACTATAGTTCCAATGCAATACCATTCATTATCTCAGCAAGATTTTTGTGGGGAGTGGAAATTAATAAGCTGATTCTAAAATGTATATGAAAAGGCCTAAAATAGTCAAATATAAACCTTTACCTAATTCTCTCTTTTCTGGTTAGATGTTAGACTTACTCATTCAGTCATCCAAGTCTTTAAATGTCTTGGTTACATTTTCTACAGTTTTCTGTATTCTGTGTAAATTCTTCTACTTTATATCTTTCAGCTCATTAATTCTCTTATCAACAGCATTAATTTTGTTGTTAAACCTATTACTTGAATTTTTAATTTCAATTATTATATTATTATGTCATTTTAGCTCTAGAAGTTCAATTTGGTCCCTTTGTTCAATTTGTCTTGGAATCTGCTTGATAATTTTTAATGGTCTTTCCTTCCTGACTCATATATGCAGCCTTCTCATTTATTTTATTAAACACTTTGATCTATGGCTTGTCTCACACTAACAGAATTTGAAAACTTTGCGTGTCAAATTCAGCTGTCAACTAATTTGCTGGTTCTCATAAATGATAGCTTGTTTTCTTATAAATTTTGAGCTTTGACTGTGAGCCTGTATATCATGGAATATTACCCGTGGGAATTGTTTTGAGACCTAAAAGTAGGTTCCATCAGAGAAAATTTGTATTTGCTTCTGCCGGTACCTCGGGACACTACCAGCTTGAGATCACTTTACAATAAATCCTCAGCTCGAGGTATTTGGGGCCAGCCAGGTAATATAGGTTCAGGCTGGTGATAGCTGCTAATTCTCAGGGGACAATATTTTCCCCTCAACTAAGTGCCACACTTCATGAAAGACAATTTTCTTTATAGTCCTCTGAAAGGATATGAAATATTTTTTTCCTCATGACACTGACAGTGCAGTTCTTTCATGTTGCAGATTACGTATTGCTCTCCTATTCAACTGTACTATTTGTCAGACTCTAAACTTTGTTTCCTTTACGTCTGTGAGGTGTGATATTAGAAAGTGTTGATCAAGTTCACCCAGCTTTGAACGTGTGCCCAGTGTCAAAGACCAGCTTCAGTGGACCACTTATCTCCCTGGATTTGTGCTTTTGTTTAGTTTCTGGCCTCTGAGTAAGGAGCCTCAGTTCACCAAACTCCCCCACTGCTCACAATCAATGATGACGTTGAGGGCTCCTGAGTTGAAGTGACTTCACCAGCTCATGGGTAGCACGATACAGGTGCCAGTAGCGTTAGTCCATGTGTCTAAGAAATCAGAGCCTCCGTCAAAATATTATGTGCTAATACACTATCAGAGTTTCAAAAAAAAGAAAAGTCTGGAAAAGAGGAAGTCCGGGCATGGAAAAAACGAGAGTATGAGCCCAAGAATACAGTGAAAATGCAAAATGTACAACCAGTAGGGAAGATAGTTTGGCAGTTTGTTACAAAACTAAACATAACTGTTACCACACATTCCAGTAATCCATCTCCTTGGTATTTACCCACATGAGCTGAAAACATTTCCTCCAAAAAAAAAAAAAAAAAGAAAAAAAAACTTGCACACAGATGTTTACCATAAACATTATCTACAATTGTCAAAAGTTGGAAGCAAACAAAATGTCCTTTATTAGGTGAATGGATAAACTGTGGTACATTCAGACAATGGAATATTATTTAGTGCTAAAAAGAATGAGCTGTTAAGCTATAAAAAGACATGGAGAAAACTTACATGCATATTACTAAGTGAAAAAAACCAGTCTGAATAGCCTACGTATTTTATGATTTCAACTATATGGCATTCTGGGAAAGGCAAAACTATAAGAAAGTGAAAAGATCAGTGGTTGCCAGGGATTAAGAGGGAAGAAAGAAAGACCACGTGAAGCACAGAGAATTTTTAGGATAGTGACTATTCTGTATGACACTATTAATATTATGAAGGATACATGCCTTTATACATTTATCCAAACCCATAGAATGTAGGACACCAAGAGAGAACCCTAATGTAAACTATGGACTTTGGTTAATTGTGATGTATGCGTGTAGGCTCGCTGATTGTAACAAATGGACCATTCTCGTGGGGAATGTTGGTAATGGGCTGTGGAGGTGAGAGGTATATGGTAAATCCCTACTAATCTAAAACATTTCTAAAAACTAAAGTCTATTTTAAAAAATCAAGATTGTGCATTACTGAACCTGCCCAGCTTTGCAACAAGCCAGTTTCTCCAAGGGGAAAAGAAATCCCTAAACTCCTGGGAAGGAAAGAGATAGTGTCATCCACGCAGGATGCTCACCTGCTTTTACATTACTAGCTACTGGGAGTCTTCCTATGGCATGTTGCTGGGATGAGCAATTGGAGAATGTAAATTTTGGTTAGATGTTATACTGCTTGAGAGGAAAGGATGAGGAAATATGAAGAATCAATATCGAGCTATTTGAGAGCTGCCTTTCAGGAGCCATTTGTCTGCCTGCCAGCTGAAGCATGTTCATAGTGCTGCTCCAGCATCATAGTCTCCGTAAGAGATCTCCCCCTACTGTGTATTTAGCCAAAGAAAAGGAAGTCATTTTATCAAAAAGACACCTGCACTCAAATCTTTACTGCATCACAATTCACAATTGCAAAGCTGTGGAATCAGCCCAAGTGCCCATCAATTCATGAGTAGATTAACAAAATGTGGTATATGTACACCATGGAGTACTACTCAGCTATGAACAAGGATGACTTAATGTCCTTTGCAACAATTCAGATGGAACCGGAGACCATTATCCTAAGTGAAGTATCTAAAGAATGAAGAAAAAAATACCACATGTACTCTCTATGAAACTGGAGCTATTGATGAGAACACATGTGCATTCAGAGAGTAAATATATATGGAAATCAAGCAGGAGGAAGGGGAGGGGGGGGCGAAAACCTACCTAACGGCTACAGTGAACACTATCTGAGTGACGGGCACGTTTATAATCCTGACCCAAGCATAACAAAATTGATACGTGTAACTAAAATCATTTGTACCCCAGTAATTCTTTGGAGAAAGCAAGAAATCTCCCCTTGTGTTTTTGGGACTTTGTGGTTGAGCGCATTACCTACTGCATGTCCCTTGAAAAGCAAGCCATGCAACACTTTTTGGCTCTAAGTATTATGAAAAATTTTATTTCTGATGTAAGATTGCTAAGTTTTTTAAAGTAGGTAAGCTATAGTTTGGAACTGGTTTTGGTTTTCTTTTTAACCTGGTCTCTTGAGAGCCCAGAGCCTAATTTTCAGCCCTATTTAGTAGAAAAGAAAGTGTAGGAACTTAAGGTTTATTTTTCATAATATGTATATTACCTTTTTCTCTCATTTTATATCTTTAGTAAATCAACATATTTCTTGCTCTTTTTATTTTCAATGTTATTGGTTTTTTCTTCTTTTTTTCATAAGTTGTCTCAATTCTTTGTGAAATGATACACATACATAAAAGGATAATTATTACTTACTTTTAGGCAAAAATACATAAAAGGGTAATTATTATTTTTAGGGCCAATTTCTGACTTGGCTTTCTTCTTTCAACTGTAATGAAATGATGCATAATCAAGAAAAAAGTGTGCTATAAACATTGATTCCTTATTTGCTAGGTATTATCCTGGACACTTTTATTCATTTGACCCTTGCACACTATTTGCCAACAAATTAGCTATTTTCTTTCCATTTTAAAGACAAGAAACTGAAAATCAGAGAGCTTAAGTAACTGCAAACTCTATTGACTCCATAATAAAGGCTTATTTCAATACATGGTGCTGACTCAGTTACCTAGACAGAAACCTGAGAAAATATTTATTAGACAGAAAATCCATGGCAATCTGATGAATAACATGCTATCTCCCTACATCATTCCTGGGATGTGTGGACTTCTATTATAACTCTGCACCTAAAATATGAAAAGCCTTACCCTAAGGCTTTGGGTAATACAAAAGGCTTTGGGTAATATCGGTTTGATAATACAAATAAAATGCTGTGAAAAGTCATCCAGTGGGTCCTTGGAGTCTTCTTGTCTTGACAAAAAAAGCCCATAGTAATAAATCAGTCACTGTTCCTGTAAGTACAGTCACTTTGAAAACTGCTCAAGCACCTGCTCATAAAAAAGAAATTAATTTGAAAATAGAGGTCAGTTCCAAATTTAGATTGATATTTTTTGGAAAAATTAAATTTGAAGTACTTCTCTCTAAAACTAAGGTGATTTATTGCATACACTTAACCAAAGCTGCTGCTATAGCCAAAATGTGTTGTCATTCAATTGAAAGTCTAAGTTGTGATACAAAGTGCATATTTCAGTACCTACTTCTGGGTATTTGCTTGTTATAATTTTATAAAGTCTAAGAGGTATTACTAATTTCAGCAAGTTATTTCCCTATTCTGTGAAAGGTGGTGTCTCATCTTTCTGCTCTCTGTTACTGTAATTGAATCTGTTTAAACAGAGAAGCAAATTAGGTTGAGGTAATTAGTGTCCACTGTATACATTAACTTTACCAGTGTCACCTACTGTGGAAAGATCCTCATGGCTACATTTCTCTCACACACCATCTTATTTGCTTGCCTTCTTCATTTGGTTTAGCCAGACAACAATTTTTAGATGTTTGGAAATTTCTCTCCATACCCCTCTTCTCATCTGCTTATCTGTAGCTAGAGTGTGAGAACCAGGAAATGAGTCCTGGCAGCTTCGGTGGGTGCCACATCAGATAAGTTTATAATCTTTGTTTTGAACCACTAGTGAATATCCAGTGTTAGACAGCATTCCTGAGTTTATTTCTGATGTTGCTTCCTTTCATATTCAAGATTATCCTTCACCTCTGGCCTCTTCCCCCAGTAGTCCTTCTAACATGGGAGTCAAGGATGTTGTGTAAAACAAATACTCAATTTTTTCATAATTAAGAGCAGATAAGCTTTGCACAAACATGTGCTTTAAAGCTACACTTGAAATAGCAATAGGTGAGCATAATAGGATGGTTATTTCTTACATTATACTTTTTTTCTTTGGTTTAAAGTACCAGAATCATTAATACTTTAATGTAATGTCTGCTTAAGTCGCGTATGTTTAACTGACCAGGTATTTGTGTGTCAGGAGTGCAAATGTTTTTGTAAAAGAGTAAGAGTCATAGGATATAACCAAATGAAAATACTATTTCATCACCCATAGCACCAGTCTCATGGGGCTAGTTTTCTTCACACTGAATTCTTACCAAAGGGAGTGCTACTAAAAATAGATGAACTAGAGAAATGTAAATAAGGAATCTTTAAGTGAGAACAGGGTCTCACCCTTCTTATTCATCTTCCAGGAATAGTTCTGGTTGTCCCATGCAGGTCAGGTGGTTGACACAATCCTTCTGACTCTCCACACTAATGATCTAAACATTAGATTCAATAATTGTATCCTGTCACATTCTTTCTTCATTAAAAACTTGTATGTAATCTGTAAGTAATTCCACACACAGAGGTAATTTTATCTTTGGTTCACATATTTAACTTTCCTCTCTAAATACTGCTCAGATTTCTCCTTCAGAAATCCCCTTTTAACTGGAGCTGGCGAGGGGCGAAGATGTCTTTACCAACATACCATCAGCTAGCGATGATTGCGTCTGTGCTCCATTCTGAGTAATAACAGGTCACCTCCACACCAACAGCATTGAGGAATTCCAAAAGTACTCTTCTTTCAGTGGTTACCACTCTGCACATCTTGTCAGCTGTAGTTTTGCACTCCCTAAAATATCCTCTTCTGTTGTTGCTCCTTCTCCTTTCCCTGCCCTTAGTTCCTTCTTCCTTGTCTAGGCCTGTCAGAGGCACCCACAGGCATTAACAAGTCATTGAGGACTAATGAGTCTGCTGATGGACAGATTAAGCATCCCAGTTCTCTCACCTGGGCTGCGTGACCACAGTGGTCATTGGGTCATTGGCTGAGGTACAGCTTTGATCACTGCCTTTGGAAAATTATTTCTCTTTCTAAGTTAATTGTTCCCTGATTACCATAGAAAACAATCTCCTGACCTTGACTTTATTAGCCCTGAAATTTTACTAGTTGAGCTATCCAATCCAAACTATTCCCATCTGCCTCTCTTAGTACAGTGTAATTGCTCGCCAGGAATAATGAAATGAAGGAGAATTTCTCCTAAGGGACCCAATGGAGCTTATGCCTACATGAACAGTCCCAGAGAAGTTCCTGGAAATGTTGGTAATGGAACACAGTGACTGGGAAGGAACGGGAATGGGGATCATTTGCTGACTCATGATTAGGCTGCAGTTCTCCTGAGCCTGCTCCAACTCAAAAGAACAAAAGGGCCCTTCTATTTCCACAAACCATAGCAAACACCAGCCTATTGCACTTATTATGAGAGCCTGGCAATAGTTATTATCAGGGGAGGAAAAAAAATACAACATTAAAGTGAAGATTACATATTTTTCCTAGAGACCATTGCCGTAAGTGTTCCCAGAGGTGAGGCCATCTCTCTCCATTGTACGCAGCCTGCTGCCATGTTTCAAGGGATGATTTCTCTCCTATTAATTGGAACCTTCCTTGACCATGTTTTCTCATCTCAGGATCCAAAGCCCAAATCTTTCCTTAACACCAGACTGTAGGGAGGGTTCTTCTCACCAGAAAAAGGCCCAGTCATTCATGCATGCTAAATGGAGGGGCATTCATTTCCCTCAGGGAAAACCCCCACACCTAACCAGCCCTCATTCCCAAATGCATGAGGTGGTCTGATTTTCTCTAAATTCCTGAAAGACACTCACTAGAGCCAACAATGCATGTCTTAATGTCCGGACAATTCAGTCTAAAATAGTGGGTCATAATAGTCTAGTAAGAACCTATATTTAGACTAAACATAGCTCCAATTATTTGGTAACCCACCCTGGGCTACGGACATATTTAATTTTTATTTATAAAATTATACATAGCAAAAATATAAAGGATATGACATTCTATTACTTTGCAAATCCAGAAATTGTTCTTTTATAATGAATATATGTTTTTCTTATATTAACTTCACTCAGAAAGTTCAAATTTCTTGTTAAAATTCAGAAAATCTTTCAATGCTTAGAATGCCAATTTTCTAGTTTCAACCATTTGGAGAATAAAATTTCAGCCAATATGAAAGAAGTATCGTCAGCCTTGCAGTTGTATTTTGTCCCATCTGAATATTCTTTATCTAAAAACCAGTCCATAGCCGGCCCCTAACAAAATCTCCTGGGAAATGTTTTAAAGTTCAGATTTGTACATATCATCTTAGATGATATGGATTCATGGATTCAGAATCTTCGACATTACAGTATTGGGAATTTATACTTTTAGTAAATGTCTCCAGATGACTATGATTATGAGTGAAGTTTACAAATCAATTGCATTACCTGCCTGTTTGCCAGAACAGACCAGTCCGTGAACAACCACCTTACTTCCTATGACTTCTTCAAGCATATCTCTCCTTAGATACAGCTGTTAGGTAGCGAGAAGATGATTTCAGGCAGAAAAGTGATACGACACTAACATTCCATCCTTCCTCTGGCCCTCAATAATTGTATGGATATCAGTAAATTATTTATCCTTCTTGGCTTGAATATATTCATATTTAAAATAATTTTTGAGGATGGAAAGGATAACGTAAGTGAACTAGGTAGTAAGCGGTACAGTCTGTACAAGTAGAAGGGGTTATAAATAGCATAAGGATTCTCCTTCCCATAGTTCATTGCCTTCCTTTCTCTACTTATTCCATCTGAAAAGACTGACATAGTTTATACACAAGACAGAAATTGGTGCAGTTGAACAGTGGCTGAGATTGCAGCGCTTGTTTTCTCTGTCCCAGCCTTTCCTATATAAGGTGACAGTTCCTAATTTTTCCCATGTAGAAAGTTAAGCCCTTTTTAGTACTGGTGAATTGCCTGCCATATTTATTTGACTTCATTTCATGTTCCTAGCAAGCCTAAGGAGGAGGAATGAGAAGGAAGTGAATACAGTTGAAGAACACAGCTCAACTTGTGGATTTGATAGAGAATTATAAAAAGCTCACCACTGAACTAATGGTCTTCATGATTTTTAGTCATGTACCTATCATAAAAAATTTCCAAACACACCCTCGATAAGCTTATGTTTTTAAAACAGTTTTAAAATCCATATATTATTGTACTATTTTGTAACATACATTGTAAAACATACACAAAAGTATTAATAGAAATTTGAAAGGGTGACATAAAAAAATAAGTAGTGGTTGCACAGCTTTGTGAAGGTACTTAATGCCACTGAACTATATACTTAAAAATGGTAAAAATGATAAATTTTATTTTATGTATATTTTACCATAATAGAGAAATAGAAAGTATGTTAAAAATAAATAGAAATAATATTACATCAGGTTACAATGGATGATGAACACTGTGACTTGGCTGGAGAGATCAGAGAAGCTTAAAGAAAGGGTGAACTTAGATAACATAGGAGGCTAACACGCTTCTTATCCTCACTATCAAGGGCCAGATCTCCTGTGAGATAGAATTCCACAGGAAAACATCTATGACATTGGAAGGAAACCGATACATATTACCACCTTTGTGACCTTAGGCGAGTCACTTAAACACCCTGAGGTTGGGTTTCCTAATTTTTTAATGGGAAGTTAAGTTTTTAAAAAAGTATATTTGTTTATATCAAGTATATACCAGGGCCCTTTACATCAAGCATTTCGTAATGTTTAGCATATCTTCATAATATAGATTATTATTTCAATTTTATTAATGTGAAAACTAAGATTCAAAAATCTCAGTAACTTGTCTAATATCACACTGTTACAAAGATTTGGGATCTGAATCTATGTCTCCACCTCCAGTGCAAATTCCATTACCACCTCATAGAGGCAACAGGAGGTACACCAATCCACAAGGTTTTTTGTGAAGATTAAGCAAAATTATCAAGGTCATGTGTTATGCACAATTACTGGGCAGAAAAGATCCTTAATTTCCTTTGAAAACTTTCTACTGGACATTTTCTTCACAATATGCTACATAACCAATAGTCAAGAAATGAATGAGGATTTAATGTTTTCCTTAAGGCACAAATAATGAGCAACATTAAAGACAATCTGCCAGTCTCCATGTCTCTCTCTCTCTCTCTCTTTCTCTTTCTCATTGTCTACTCCCTCATACATGCACACACACACACACACACAGAGGCAGGCACACACACAATCACACAGATACACATCAATAACAATTCTAAGCAATTACACAATGAAAGCAAAAGTAAAAGGAAATTTAGGGTAACACAACAATGTTCCAAGTTTAGTCCCCTAATTTTACATATAAAAAAACTTAGAGTCAGTTATTTTAAATGCCCTACCCAAGGTCACATAACTAGTATGAGAAAAATTGAGTTTAGAATTCAGTTTCCTATATTACCTTTGCAATAATCTGAAATTTAAAAATAAATAAATAAATAAAAGACATAAACAATTTAAAAAAAAGAATTCAATTTCCTGACCCCTATAGCATTGTGTTTTACATCACACTCTCTCCTATGAAAATTAGATAGATAAAAGAGCCACATAAATAAGAAAGAGACAGTAGAGAAGATGGTCCACAGAAGGACAACATGCAACCCAAAGGATCTAAGTGGAAGAGAAGAGAGGTACATACTGAAAAATGCTATTTCTTAGAAATAGCAAGGGCTCTTCTTTGTAGCAGGTGACATGAAAATCTCCTTTTCTTTGGTTGCCAATCTGTGTCCTCTGGTAGCTCTTGAGTAGCAAGATGGATTGCTTTTTGTGAACTACCTGCTACAGAGTTTCTTTGTTCCACTATTCAACTATTCAGTGAAGACAAATGAAATACATTACATTAAGGGGGAATTATGTGGGAACACTGCTGTTTATTAATCTCTTACATTTCTTGCTAACAGAGCACTATCTGTTTGTAATCCACATAATTTTTAATGATATTTATATAATGAAGAGCCTTAGAAGAAAGACAGTCTCTTTCTACAGCAAAAAGCAGGCATACTTACTGGCCATTAAAATTGATTTGGGTTTCCTAAACTAAGGGTTTCTCTCCAATTACACAACCCACTGAGTACACAGACATCATGTGGCTCTCTTTCCATTGCCCATGAAAAATTGAGCCTTGAAGAACCAGCACAGTGCTGTCACTCTGGCTACTGCTATTGGCATAAGCGATAAACTCTCTGTGTCTCTGAACCATGAGTCTTGTGTCTTCTGCCTGCATGAGTGAAACTCTGGCAGGCTAACTTGATAGCATGCAGCTAAGGTAAAATCTCACAACCTTATCAGTTCTTTACAATTAATAAGGGTTGAAAGGATGATATGACCCAGGACCTGTATTGGGACCAAGGTATATAATAATGAATAACACAGGTGCCCTGCACAGAGGGAGGTTAGGCAAGAGCAGTAAGTTGGGAGGTGGGGAATTAGGATTGGAGGGGGTGGAGACAGGTGGTTTTTACAATACCATCTGTGTTATCAAGAGCTAAAACTGTTTGAATTCTCTCATCTGGTACATAATCATCACCAAGTCTCTCATTTTGAATGACTACAAACCAAAGTTAGTTTTCTTGTAGTCTTCAAAGAGAAAAAAAAAAAGTCAGAATGTATCACTTCTTTTTTTTTTTTTACTAACATTCAGGTATTTTGACTTATAGCAGAATGCCCTATCAGAGAGAATTACACTCCACTTTAAGTGCATAATGAGAAAAATAAGTTTTATACCATTGGACAAGATTTTGTGAAATGCTAACGTGATGATTATTGCCATAGTTTAAATTAAATGTACCTTAATATTCACATGAAAATGTGAAGTAAAGATTATCTCTGAAAAGTAGCACATAAAAGAAATTGAAGTGATTAAATACAACTGAAGACTTTTCCTAAGAGAAAATTATTTCCTCCTGAGAATTTATTTCTAATGTCATGTTAGCAAATTTTACATGATTGTCTCTTACACTATTTTAGTTGCTAAATACTGAATAGTGTTCTTTAAAACTTTTAAGAGGAGGGGACTTCTGAGTTCATGACATTTCAGTTTAGTGTTCTTTTATTAAGGATATGTCATACTTTGAAATTACCGTTCTGTAACCCTTACCACACATGTACTTTTGCCATTTTTCCTGACATAAATGTCAAGAGTAGGGATGTCCTTTTCATGATACTGAATTTCCTCATATATAATAATCAGCCTTCACAGTTTGTCCAGTGATGAACCAGGCTAGTCTATGGTGTCCTCTTGTAATTTGTCTGGTCATCCTTGTATTTCAGTGGGATGGTCTCATTCAGTGGCAACTCTGCAAGGGGGTCTCTGAAATGCCTCATGCAGCGGAAGAGTATAAAATCTAATTACCATTCAATGTGTTGTAAAGGGTCTTGAGATATTTCAGAGATATGAATCAATATTCCACATGTAAACTATTTGTAAAGAAATGAAAATCAAAGTGCTATAAAATTACATTTTGTGAAGTATTAAAGGGTTTGATTTCTATGTCAGAGTAGTATTTTCTTTCATAGGGAAAATATTATTAACCTAAAGAAAATTTGACAGAAAGAATAAAATCTCTGAAACTTCAACCATGCACTTGACTTTTTCCCCTTTTTTCATCCATAGTTTTATGGGAAGCCACAGCCACTTCACTTAGAAACAAGGTAGGAAAGAGGTAGAGGTTAATTACTGAGCCTGAGAATTTGGGAGACTTTTATGATGCTTGAAGTAATTTTTAGTTTAAAATATGCTCTCGGCCAGGCACGGTGGCTCACGCCTGTAATACTAGCACTCTGGGAGGCTGAGGCGGGCAGATCGCTCAAGGTCAGGAATTAGAAACCAGCCTGAGCAAGAGGGAGACCCCGTCTCTACTAAAAATAGAAAGAAATTAATTGGCCAACTAAAAATATATAGAAAAACTTAGCCGGGCATGGTGGCGCATGCCTGTAGTCCCAGCTACTCGGGAGGCTGAGGAAGAAGGATTGCCTGAGCCCAGGAATTTGAGGTTGCTGTGAGCTAGGCCTATGTCATGGCACTCTGGCCTGGGCAACAGAGTGAGACTCTGTCTCAAAAAAAAATAATAATAATAATAATTAAAATATGCTCTGGGGTTTAAGGTTTAATGACTGCTTTTTTTGACCATCTATCTAGCTGTGACTTTAGTCTTTGTGATAGCGAAATATTTTATTCAATCTAAAGCCTGAACAGAAGAATGAAATTCTGTTCCACTTTGCATTTGTGAGAACTGCTATGTGGGAGTGTGTTAATCACCCAGCATAAAGTTATTCTGTAAAACATCATCTGAATAAGGAAAATAGCCCTTTATTAGGCACATAAAGACATTCTGAGCATGTTTTGGTATCTGATATGAATGTACCAGGTGGCTGATAATACATTACTCCTCAATTTGAAGCGTTTTTATTACATAAAAATGTAAATTCTCATATGTTGTATCACCTAAGAGTCAATAATAGTTGATGAAAATATTCTTACAAAAATATGCAAAAGCTCCCTGATGCTAAGTATATTTCAGGATTTGATAAGACATGAGGGAAACAGAACACCAAGCCCATAAACACTCAGTTTTGTCCTGTCAAGTAGTTTAAATGGGACCAAAGATTGTTTTGGTTCTCTGGTGGAAACTTCTACCATAAACTGAGAAAGATTTTAATATTTGCTTCAAGTGTCTGAAATCCGATTAAAACGTATCCTCAGCATCTTTCTGTCAGCTATACCAATTCAGACCAACGTGAAGACAGATTTTTCTCCACTAGCCCTTTCTGAAGCAACAAGAATCACAACTGAAACATGTTTGTCAGCATCAGACCTACAGGCAGAACAGCCTGCTAATTTCAGAGAAGCATATGACCCTACCACGTCTTTTTCAGCATCCAACATCCAGACCACCAGGAAGGCTAAACTGCTTCCAAAAGCAATTGAAGAAAGCTGTGAGCGCTGAGAGGTGACTTAAATA
This sequence comes from Cheirogaleus medius, assembly GCA_008086735.1. Taxonomy (NCBI): domain Eukaryota; kingdom Metazoa; phylum Chordata; class Mammalia; order Primates; family Cheirogaleidae; genus Cheirogaleus; species Cheirogaleus medius. The sequence continues at coordinate 19,060,964 of VBSM01000413.1, forward strand.
AATGAGCATAGCCACAGGAGTCATATGATTAAAGGGCACTTAGACACCAGGTCTCTACTTTGGGGTCTGGCAAACAAATGAATTTTCCCTTGCACATTTCCGTCTTTGCTCAGTCAATCTCAGTTGATGGTAGAAATTTCCACCACAGAACCTAAATGTGTTAGGGCCATCATAAATTAAGGGAGAAAACTATAAAAGGATGTGGGTCAGAAAAGTATGTACAACGTAAATTATATTTTATGCAAGACTTTATGTTTTATGACAAAGAATTTCTGGCTCATAAGTGCAAAAACTATTTATTGAATGTAACAGAATAAAAGCATGCTTGGTGAGTACCTTGGAATTCTTTATTACATTTCTTAGATGTGACATATTACGAGGCATAATTTATAAATTGAACTTTATCATAGGTATGTATTTATAGAAAAACACATATAGGGTTCAGTACTATTGCAGTTTCAGACATCCACTGGGGTCTTGGAATGTATCCTCCATGGGTAAGAGGAGACTACTATATGTATAATTTTGTTTTTTATTTTGTTTTGTTTTTGAGACAGAGTCTCACTCTGTTGCCTGGGCTAGAGTGCCGTGGCATCAGCCTAGCTCACAGCAACCTCAAACTCCTGGGCTCAAGCAATCCTTCTGCCTCAGCCTCCCGAGTAGCTGGGACTACAGGCATGCGCCACCATGCCAGCTAATTTTTTCTATATATTTTTAGTTGGCCAATTAATTTATTTCTATTTTTAGTAGAGATGGGGTCTCGCTCTTGCTCAGGCTGGTCTCAAACTCCTGACCTTGAGCGATCTGCCTGCCTGCCTCGGCCTCCCAGAGTGCTAGGATTACAGGTGTGAGCCACCGCGCCCGGCCTAACATTTTGTTTTTTAAAATTTCAATCCTAGCACATATTTCACTGCAGCATATCTCAAGAAGAAAAAAATGGAAGGAAAATTTTAAAGAGGTAACAAGGACTGTTCTAGTGCAGCAGCATACAGAGAAGTCAGGGTTTAGCACTTGCTCTGGTGTGAATTTGTCTCCTCCAAAATTCAGGGGTTGCCAATCTAATAGAAAAATGAGGTGAGCCTTTAAGAGGTGATTAGGACAAAAAGGCTCATCCCTCATTAATGAGATTAAGGCACTTACAAAAGAAGCTTCACCATGTGAGAACACAAGAAGGCCGTCACCAACTGCTGGCACCTTGATCTTGGACTTCCTGGCTTCCAGAACTGTGAGAAATAAATTTCTGCTCTTTATAAATTACCCAGTCACAGGTACTCTGCTACGGTAGCACAAACCAACTAAGACAGCACTTGTCCAGATGATCATATCAATAAATCTTGACTGAGTGTATATTACACACTGTTCCAGTGATGAGTTGTGGCACCAAACAAAACAGACAAATTCTCCACTACAATAGCTCTCACCTTCTAATGGGGAAATAAGCAATAAAGAAATAAACAATTATTTTAAATAATACCAGGTACCCGTAAGAGCCATCCTTTGCAAAAGGACGATATTAATAATCCTTTAACATGATGAATTCTCTACACATGTTTATAAGTTGAGCTTCTACTTATGTTCATATAGGAATAATGGGTTTATAGGGTTTACAGGTTGCCTAATTTTAACTTAACTATAATTTAATTTTGTCTTGCATCCATGTCTTAGAACAATCAATATTATAATGTTATCTGGAAAGCCATGAAATGACCCTTGCTTATTACTATAGAGGCAATTTTCAAGTTACTCTGTACATATAAACATAAAATTGTGCATCTTGTACTCTGAAACAAATTTTAAAAATCAGGACTAAATCTAAATAATAATATATATTGGATGCTTAAGGTTTTATTCTGTTTTGTTTTTACATAAATTGAATCACATATACAAGATTTGAGATGCCTCCTAGAACCTGCTACCAAGTAAAGAAACCATCATAAAAGTTCTATTTTGTTCTTCCATAAATACTTTCAGAAAACTAGTTACATAAGCACATAAATCTTCCAATTATCCTGGTGATAATAATTTACTAACACTGCTTTATTTTAAACCACCAATATTTTGACAGTGTATATCTATCTTCTTATACATTTTGATGAAAATTCTGTACTTCATATTTTTTATGTTTGTCAAAAATTTTAGAAACTAAATTATTTTCTGAACTATCTTATTATAACTGGAGATCTAGGAAGTATTGATTTTTATTCATCCCATAAAGTGTTGGTTAAAAATTCATTATTTTTTTTTAAATCTGCTGTGGTCAAAAGTCTTAATGCCTTTTGAACTTCTGATCTTGAAGTAGAGCATTTTCAACAGATTTACAAGCCCTTAATTTATTATATTTTAATCCCTAGAGAGTATTTTTATTATAATAAATTGAATGTCTTTAATAAATAGTCATTAATTCTTGTTCTTCTCTGTTCTTATTTGTACATATCTAGGACCTCAGTGATTACCACTGAGATTAAAGTTCAGCCCCTTCAGATTTTTGCATCTGGGTGGTCGAAATCATGGAAACACTTTATAAACCCAAAGAAACACAAATATATAAAAGACAATACTTTCCTATGTGGGATTCAACTAATATAGATGCAGTATAGCTTATAAAATACAGGAATTCCAAGTAGCACTTTTAGAGGATATCAGGCCACTGTTCTTGCTACCTCTTTTGAAAACTTCAGCTCATATTTTAGGTCAAAGTATGGTTGGTTCTGATTAATCCAATATTACTGCTAAGCATTTATAAATAGTGTTACCACATTGAAAAGTTGATAATATTATATGTGAAATCCAAATTAGAATATACTATGACCAAAATCAATCCAATGTTGTTTTGTATTTATGACTTTATAATTTAGCCACATTTTACAAACAGATGTGGCCTTTTACTTTTCTATTATAAATGTCATAAAAATAAAAGCAAATAAATTATTCATGTATGAAATACCACATAAATTACTATCTATACTTGCTCTCTATTATTCTCAAGAGTGACTAATATTTCTCTGAAACATGTAGACTTATTAAATAGTCCTATTTATTAAACATATATGACATTCTAAGTAGGCATTACATTGATATTAAAGAGAATAAAAATGTAACTGAAATATAGTTCCTTCCCTGGAGAAACACTTTATTAAATAATGGTGGTAGATTAATACATGTAAACTTACCCCCAAATCGATTTTATTAGTAGTAATAGCCATTAATGGACAGTGAGTCTCCAGAATTTTTATCTAAAAGATATTTGAGGGTAGTAATATAGTTGGAATTGGGAGCTAGAGGGTTTCTATAAAAATTGAGTTTGCATTGCAAGCAAGTGTTTTTACTTACATGGTATATTTATTTGGGATGGCCTCTATGTGTATGGTGGAGACTAACAGAACTGATGGAAATCAAGTCACTAATCAAGTCACCTTCCATTTTCAAGCCACTTCTTGTAACTATCACTATCCATTGAAACATGTGCCAGAAATCCTACTGAACCCTGTACTTATAATATCTCTAACCATTAAAAACCCAGTGAAAGAATAACATGAGACACTGAAAAGTAAAGCAACTTGCCCCAAGGTTACGTAACTAAGGAGTGGTTCCTGATTTAGAATTTGAACCAGGTACATCTGACTGCAAATTCTTTCTTATGCTTATTCATTGTTATAACTAGGCTCATTACATATTTGCTATTTAATGTCTCATTTGGTAGCCCACAAAATCATGTCCTCCCACCTCTTTGGGGCATACACATATTTCCATTATGTACTACCAACCTAAGACTTTTCTAGACGTGACCAAGGCCCACTGAGGCTGTTGGCTGTGAGTGTCGCCTGCTGCCAGTGTGAGGCCAACGTCCTGTTCCACACTGCCCTTGTCCTTATCAGAGTCTCAAGCTCTCTCACTCTTCATAGGTGAGATTCGAAGGGGTAGTTTTAATTTTATGAAAATGCTTCATAAAGTATTTCTGAAGCTATTTTTTTCACATTTTTAAGAAATGCATTTAGAACTTCTATTTCAAAAAAACTATTAATATGCCTTCTCTATAAAGACACATGGGCTGTATATCGATAAAATTTAAAGGTCACATAAAATATAAGATTATACTGCCATTTATTTAGCACATTACGCTCTGTGCTAAACATTTTATTCCCATTTTCTTAATTATTGCAACAATGTTGAGAGGGCTGTATTATTATCAGCATCACAGATGCACAAACAGAAGTTGCAGGTGAATAAGTAAGTTGCCAAGGTCACATCACAAGTAGCATAGTTAGCATTCGAACCCAGGCATTCTGGAAAATTTGTTATTTCTTAGGTATAATACTATATTAAATAATAATGTCTCAGTGCCTTTCCTATTTATTTCTTCCTGGCCCTAAGAAAGTGGATATGTGAAAATAAATAAATTTGATGTTGCTATGGCCCCTTAAGAGGTCACTTGTTTTCCTACCCTATCATTTGTCCAATAATTAATCTAAAAGTAATGGACAAATTTTTGAAATTCTTGTCTAAAGTGTGAGTTAAATTTGATTGTTTGTCTTTAAAAATACCTTGGAAAGGAATACTCTGAAGAATGGAGAGAGGCAGAGGGATGATATATCAAAGCTACTGTAGAAACAGTAGGATTAATAAGTTAGAAATAATCCATCTGTGTTTTTATTATACATGCATAGAATTTGCATGCATGCAAAGTAAGATTAGTTTTCAGGCTATGTTTCTAAAATAGCTCCATGAAATATTGCCTTAAAATTTGTGATTCCAGATTCCTTGGTGATTCAATATCATTATATAACAAGGGATTGTCCAAAATTGACAACAAGTAAATGACAGTGAGGGCAAGGCCTGAAACATGGGTGATATCAGCTTTCCTGGGACTATGTTCTGATCCATAAGTCCTTGTATCTATTTGTTCATCCAGGAAAATATCTTATCTATCATTAGATAGATAAGAGAGAACCAGAATATATATACCCAAAGATAAAATTTCATCTCATTTCTTTACATAACACTGGCAGGAGAGATAAATAAGAAAGTTGAATAATGGAGTGAAGGGCAAGAATAGAAGTCAGGCACAAGAATGGAACAAAAGGGCTTGAAGTAGCCACCTCACATATAAGGGAAGCTCTTCCACAAATACGAAAGGAAGAATTACTAACTTTTCCATGAATCATAAATTTGTCTAAACATAAATTTTATTTGAATCACAAAACATGTAATATTTTTAAATTTTATGTTTCCAGGCAAAAGATGTATTACCTAGTTGCCACTGACACACAACTTTCTATTTCTTATACCAAAGCCATTGCACACACATACACACACATGTTGTATGAGTGCCATGAAGGTTTTAGAATTTTTAACCCTATTCCAGAAGTTAGGAAAAAAGTTAAAATAAAAAAAAAAGGCTAGCCTGAAATTTCCCTGACAATCCTAAGAAATATGTGGTCATTAAAGTGTTTTTAATAGCATGGAAGATGAAAAACACTAATGAAAACTACCCACCATGCAGCAGATTTAAATGGTCGGTTTCTGATGTATGGACTGTTTTACAAACATGTCTCCAATCTTAAATTAAACCTGTAGAAGAAAACAATATAACACTCATACAAAAAGTGGTTTCAAAGCTACTTGATAGATTTTCAAGTAGCTGCAGACTGTGATTGATAAGTATGACTATACCTCCAGAGTAAACTTCTAAGATATTAACATAATAAAATAGCAAAAATTAATATTAATAATAATAAGGCTACACAAAAAAATACTAAAAATGACTTTTATCCACCCGGGACTAGAAAGAAACAGATGGCACTTCCAAATTGCATAATTTGGAGAGAGTTAATAGTCAATTTACAATGGGTGTGAGCAGAAAATATAGAAAATACAATGAATAGCTCAGTACCCCACGGCTAGACACAGCAGTGTGTGGTTACCACCCACAATCTTGAAAAGGCAGGAGAAGGAGCATTTTTTTTTCAAAACCCAGAGACAGAGAGGCATTTGCCGTGACCTCCAATTGAGGGACACAGTCGGCTCGTGGTGATGCTTCAAGGAAGAGAAAATTAGTCTTACTCTCTTCCACTCCTATAATCTCCTACTGGGCCCTGCATTACTTCTCCTTGGTATAACAGAATGAAACTGAAAGCCAGAAGCGAAGAAGCCTGTGATGGATCCGTCCAGGTGCGTCTCTCAAACACAGAGCAGGGTGGAGAAGAGTGGAACAGAGATCTGAAAAGATGAATGGAAGATGTCTAGCACACCTCTGAAAATAACATTTGAAACTCAAATGAACCGATAATATTTTATATCTGAAACTCTGGGATTCTCAGACAGAAAAATTAAAGAGCCTAAAACTTAGTGAAATATTAAACATCTATAGCAAGAAGTCAATTAATTAATAAGCAATAGGTCCTTATATTTTTTTGGAAAAAAATTACAAAAAAGAAACTGCTGGTATATTTATCTTGAGTAAGAAGACTATTGTGAGAAACAGTATATAACCAAAAAGAAATTTTAGACATGGATCAATAAGACAAATGAGCAGTTTCATAAATTACATGTGTATTCTTAGAATATCAGAGGTATGGCAAGCTTTCTGTTTTTATGTGAACATAATCATATAAAACAGAATTGTGGGTAAAAAAATGTATATCATTCTTTATAAAGCTTCAACAAGTTGTACCCTAAAAGCTTATGATGACCTTACTTTATATACTGTTAAAAAAAACAGTAATCACTTTTTCACACAGCAATTTAGGTGAAATCATTACCTTCTGCATTTTAGTAATCACTGAATGTCCTTATTTTCTATCCTTTCGTAGCTATAAAAATGTGTGAATTCAACCCATGGGACTTTTTCTCTGGTGTTTTGGCAATTTAGCCAATGATCACTTTACTATACTCTTTTTCTTTTCACCCAAATCAGACTCAGTTTAAAACATTTTCAGTACTGGGGTGTGCAAATTTTTTTAAAAAAAATTCCTTTTGTTCTCATGCTAGAAATTACAATTATTAACTTGCATTTATCAGTAGTCTTTCTTTTAGAAGTGTGCAGAGCAAGAGCATGTTTTTGCACATATTTTTAGGGAGGGAGAGGAGATCTCCATCAGATGGTTTTTATATTATTTCCTAGCCAATACAATTGTTTGGACTATTCGAATACAAATAAAACTTATATTCATTACCACAATTAGTAGATGGGTAAATATACAATCTTTCTGTACTAAAACTGGTATATTGTGATGTTTGTCTTCACTTTACAGGATAGTCTTTGTGTGGCTGGCACTTTTCAAGGTATTTGACTTACATTTAGGGAAAGTTCCAAGAGGTGTATAGAAGTAACTTTCAAATAGTCTCTGGTCCCAACTACTGGACTTTCCATAGTGATGGTGAATTTAGAGAAAGAGATTGACAAGTTTTTCTGTTAAATTTTGTTTTTAGGAGATGATATGTTTGTTTTTAAGAAAATTAGGAGTGTTTTCAGAAAATTCTATATAGTGCAAAATTTAATAATAAATGTGACCACTTAAAAACAAGTATCCTTCTTACTAATCTTTCTTACTAACTGTAGCCAATCTGAATGTAATAGTCCCAATAATCCTACTTTAGGCTTATATAATGCTTTACAATTTGGAATACACTTTTGCAAAGTTTATCACATTTGCTTCAATAGCAATTCTGTAAGGTAACCACACAAATGTCCTTATGCCCATTTTGCAAACTCTACAAGCCAGGGCTAGAGAAGGTACATGATTTTCTTATGGTCATATGGTGAGTTATAAAACAGCAATTCTAATCTAAGCGTTGTAACCACAAATCTTGTGATTTTTTTTTAACCAATTCCACTGGACACTTGATTAACTAAATAATTCAGTGCGTTTATATTCCAAGTCCTGTACTGTCTTGGGAAATATTAACATTAAATGTTTCCTGCAGCTCTTCTAAATTACACACACACATGCACACACATACACATACACAATTTTATTATATATACTCTTTGATGAGTAAGGCTAATTTTTGCCATTGTTTTAATTTTCTTAATTAGATATTTTATGACTACCAAAACACAAGTAAAGCTGTACTCAATAAGATGTTTAAAGAAAGAGCCAGATCGCCATGTCGCTGCCAGCTCCCCTTCAATCCCACCATGCTGAGACTGAAAGTAACCATTGTGCATAGGTTGGTGTGTTAAGAGCCAATATTGGATAGAGCATTTCTACAGATCGTTCTATAATTGTCTTTTTTCACCTTAGTAATGTATTACGAACATTATCATTTGCCAACAGAGAAAGATAAACTTAATATTTGCATTATAATTTCTATATGTACATCATATCCATGTTTAATTTTACATAAACAGGGATCCAAGGTGCTCTTTTGCTTTTTAAGAATTTTTCCCCTTTATCTCCTCTCTTTTCTTTTCCCTTCTGCTGAACTCTTCATCTTCCCTCTCCCCATCAATGCACCCCAAATCTTATGCTAACGTATATTTTGTGTATCCATTCGTGATTTTTATATGCCCATATAGTCATATACAAATGCATGTCTATACACAAATATGTGCATACATATGTACTTATAGAGGTCTGTCTTTGTATGTTTTACAAAGATTCATATCATGCCACTTCTCATTTTATTTTCCACACTCAACGTTGTCTTGTGGAAATTCCTTTAGGTCAAATGGCAGAGATTCAATTCATTCTTTTTCATAGCTGCATAATATTCCAAGGTGTGGCTGCACCATAAATTATTTAATTGTTTCTTTATTGATGAGTATTATTTGCCCTATTAGTCAGGAAAGAAAAGTTACACCTTTTTTTAACACAGAGAATTTAATGTAAAGATTTATTCTCCGTCTATAAAACATCATTAATTAGGTAACAGAAAAAAATAAAATAAAGAACATCAAGATATTACAAAGGTAGGAACTGCAGGAAACAATCATCCTCCCTAGGTCTAGTTGAACAAAGGAAAGAAACTGGAATTATTGAAAGTTTGGAGGAGAAGCCCCATGGAACTGGAACTCAGGAAGGAACCAGCCAGCTGGTCTGGTGTCTCCAAAAAGTGCAATGGATCAGTTTCTGAGAGTGATAGAAAAACTGCACACTATATTCAGATGCTGCTACAGGAGGGAACTGCAACTCCAGGGGTGAAGACATATTTCTAGGATGATACTTACAAGCACAAGAAGCAGATAAGAAACCAATAGGAAGCAATTATTAATAGCATGGAGCAAATCCTGTTTTCCTTTTCTAGCCTTCCAGTTGCTCTGTAGTTCCCCGTGCAAGCAGAGCTTAGTAGAGAGCCAGACGACAAAACAGAAATGTGGTTTGCAGAGGCCCAGACACAGAGCAGAATCTAGAAGAATGGGTTTAAAGCTTTGAGACATAAACTTAACAACTAGCCCATTTTTATTGCCAGGATTTTTTCTCTCAGTTAAGAAAAGAGTTTTATTAAGTGTCCTTACTTGTACATCCTTATGTACCAGTGCTTTGATTTCTCTGGGAGAGATTCCCAGCAGTGACATTACTGCATAAAATGACATTTTTAATTTTAACCGATGTTGCCAGATGTTTTCTCAAGTAATATTGCAGAAAAATCACACTTCTACTAGAAATTTTTGAGAGTACTTTTTCTTCCTAACCCCCTAGCAACAGAGGTATTCACTCTTAAATTTTTCCAGCATGATCAGAATAAAACAACGTCTTGTTGTTACTTTAATTTACATTTTCCTGACTGCTTACGATTTTAAGCATCTTGCTATATATTTACTGGCAGGCTGTAGTTCCTTTTCTTGTGAATTTTCATTTCAATCTTTTGCTTAATACTTTTCCATTGGGTTTGATGCCTTTTTTGTGAATAGACAAAACTTCTTTGTATAATATATTATAGAAATTGACCTTTATCAGTGTTCTGTGTTATTAATATGTTGTTTTCTAACTCAATTGTTATTTGTTTATTCACTTTAATTTTTCTGTATTTTTCCATACATAATATAATCAAATATACCAACGACTTATAGTTTCTGGTTCTTAGTTATGTAAATCTTGCCCATTCCAAGACTGAATTTATAAGTTAGACTTATTTCAAAGTTTTTTATTTTTAACATTTAAGACTTTGTTCCATCTGGAGTCTATGATTATATATGCTAAGTGATGGGGCTCTAAGTTTTTCTTCCAAATGGATAGCCAGTTGTCCAGCAGCATTTATTGTATGAATTGTCCTTTCAATATGGACTTGAAATACTAATCTTTTATGTGTGGGATTTTTATATCTATTTCTGGATTTTCAATTGTGGAGTACACTGATCTTTGGTTAATTTCTGTGCCAATACCACATTGATTTAATCACAGTGACTTTAATATGTGCAATAGCTAGCATAAGAAGGCCTCCTTTTTTTTTCATTATTTTTTTGGCTATTCTCAGGCATTTTCTGTGTATGTTCTTTAAGATCATTTTATCTATCTCTTTTCTTCTTCAGAAAAAAAGAAAGAAATCCCATTGGAGATTTAATTGAAACTACATTCTACTTATATGTCTATTTGTAGAGGATTTATATTTTATAACATTATCTTCCCCATAAGAGAATGGCACTTTCATTTGTGCAGACCATGATTTATACTCCTTAGTAAGATTTTATAGTTTACATTTTTAAATAAGATTTTATGTTTTCCACATTAAATTTATTCCTAAGTGTTTTATAGTTCTTGCTTTTATTATTACATTTCTAGATATTTATTGCTAAGAGAATGCTATTGATTTTTTCAGTGTTTCTATTGGGATAGGCAAAATTATTCAATAAATTTATAAGTATAAACCCTCAAAAGAAATACAAGTTTATTTCTCTCTGATGACAGTTTAGGGTGTATGTTCCAAGTTGGCAGAGAGCTTTTCATCACACAATCGTTCAAAGACCCAAGAGAATTCAGCTCTACTATCTTTGATATTTTGGTTCCTGGGTTGCTCTGATAGTTACCATCCCACATAGAGCAGTAGAAAAAAAGCATGGAAGAAATTTTATAAGAGATTCATGTGACAGGCAGGAAATTGACAATTAGCTCTGTTTACATCTGTTTGGAGGGAATTTAGTCTTAGGCAACCTGTAACAGAAGGAATGCTGGGAGATATGATGCTACTGTGAAGGTATATATCTAGTTACTATTCTGTTAATACAGAAGGGGAGAATGGATTTTAGGAAAACTAGTAGACTCTGCCATGGTATAATTACCCTTTATCTAGTCACCATACTGAAGCCATGGACACTTGGGATTTCTATAATATCATCAATAACAAAAGACTGTTTTATTGGTCCTTTTTAAAATATTTTTCCTACCAAATATTTCATTTTCTTATTACTATATTTGCTAGAAACTCTAAGACAAGTTGAATAATAATAGTAAGCATCTCTAATAGAATTTATTTAATTTACATAGTTCCAGTATTAAAACATTTAGGATAATACTTGGCATTGGTTTTTATAGTATCATCTTTTTTCAATTTGAGGTGTTTCCTTCAATTCTTGTTTTACTTAGAGCTTATGTTAAATGAAGACTGCCAAAGTTTGTCAACTATTTTTGCAGAATTTAATTATAAAATCATAATATTTGTCTCTTTCCATGTATTAATCTAATTATTATGTTGATAGATTTTCTGAAAAGGAACTACCTGGAATAAATTCTATTTACAATATTCTTGGGGAATTTTTTGATACACTGCTCATGTAGCAAAGATATATACTACTATTTAGATATATGCTAATATCTTTAAAAGATTTTTTACATCTGTAGTCTCAAATGAAACCAGAGTAAAATTTTCTTTTCTCTTCTTTTTTCCTTCATTTCTGCTTTTTGGGTACTATCTTAACATGCTTGAAGTTTCACTTATGCTAGATTAATAATATGAATTAGGGAAATTTATGTTTCTATGACAACAATTGTCTAAACAAAATTAGACACTAATTAGACACTGCTAAAGCAGTGAAAGTATGTGTTCTTTAAAAGTAAGATACAGCTCAGTTGTGAAATCATCATGTTCTTATCCTTCTTAGGGGCATATAGACCTTTATTTATTTTTTAAATCTCTCTTTGATTGTTTTTTCAAGATTCTCTCTTCTTCTTGGACAAATTCTGGAGAATTTTTATTTTATTAGAATATGATGCATTTCCTCTAGGTTTTCAAATTTGTTCCAGTAGTGTTACATGTAGCATTCTTTTATAATTTTCCTAATCTTTTCTGTGTCTATAGTTACATCTCATTTCTCATATTTTACTATATTATCATACACATACACACACACACACACCCCCATATATATATATATATATAGTCTGTCCAGAAAGTATCCAGCCATTGTTAATGTAACAAGAATGGTTTATATGGTTGAATATTTTCCAGAAAGACTTCATGCATATTTTAGAGATGGAGTCTCACTATGTTGCCCAGGCTGGACTTGAATTCCTCCACTCAAACAATCTTCCTTCCTTCGCTTCCCTAGTAGCTGGGACTATAGATACGTGCGTGCCACTATGCCTGGCTTTTTGTTATATATTTTTGCCCTCTCTTACCCATAAGTCTTATAGGAAGTTTATCTATTTAACAATAATTTTCAAAATGCTTTCTTTAAGAAAACATTTCTTTATTCTCCCTCTCATTTAAATCCATTTTATTAATTTTAACTTTTATGATTGATTATTTTCTATTTTATTACATTATATTGTTTTGTTATTGTATTCTTTAATAATGAAGGCATTTAAAGTCACAAAAAAGCCAGGCAAAGTGTCCCATGCCTGTGGTCCTGGCTACTAGAGAAGCTAAAGCAGTGAAATCATTTGAGCCCAGGAGTTTGCATCAGGCCAGGACAACAGATTGGGACCTCAGTCTCTAAAATAAATAATACACACACACACACATACACACACATACATGTATACACATACACACATATACACACATACCTATACATACACATATATACATGTTAACATATGTAAACATGTATGTATGCATATACACATATGATAAAAATGAGAAATGAGACATAACCATAGACACAGAAAGATTAGAAAAATTATAAAAGAATGCTACGTGTAACACTATTGCAACAAATTTAAAGACCTAGAGGAAATGAATCATATCCTAGTAAATTAAAAGTTTTCAGAATTTGTTCAAGAAGAAGAGAAAAACTTCAATAGACAATTAAGGAGAAATTGGGAAAGTGTATAAAGGCCTATACGTCCCTAAAAAGGTTAGGAGCATGGTGATTTCACAACTGAGCTCTATCTTACTTTTAAAGAACACGTAAATTCAATTTTATTTACACTATTCTTTTCATATAAATAAATTTCCCTAACCCATTTTATTATTCCAGTATAAATGAAACTTCAAGCATGTCAAGGTAGTATCCAAAAAGAAAAATGAAGAAAAAAGAAAAGGAAAGAAAATTATACTCTGTTTTCATATGGATTCTGCCTTTGCTCTGTTCTTATGGGTTCTAGTATCACATTCTCTAGAGTTTTTGGCTTTATTCCAGAGAGTTCATATTTCTTTAAACCTAGCATTATCTAAAAGTATGTTAATTAATTTTCAGGTAATTAAGACTTATTAGTCACCTTTCAAAACTGTATTTCTAATTTTGTTGGTTCAATTTTTTTAAAAACAGCCCTTTCAATTTTCTACTTGAAAATTTTTGTTCAAGTATGATTTGAGGCCAAATAATTTTTAAATCATTCTTTCATAGACATTAAATGTTTTTTATTTAATGGACATGAGATTTTTTTGTATAACTACTAATCAAATTGAAGTATATTATTCAATTTCTCGATGTCCTTGCTTATTTTTTGTTTATAAGCCACATTGCTTTAAGAGAATTTTCTTCTATTTCAAATTTTAATTATAGAAAATAGTTCTATCTACTTAAAATTTTTCAAATGGCCCTCCAAATTACCTTATTTTTTTCTCCTTTCAAATACTCTTGATTTTTTTTTTTTTTTTTTTTTTGAGTCAGAGTCTCACTCTGTTGCCCGGGCTAGAATGCAGTGGCGTCAGCCTAGCTCACAGTAACCTCAAACTCCTGGGCTCAAGCAATCCTTCTGCCTCAGCCTCCTGAGTAGCTGGGACTGCAGGCATACGCCACCATGCCCAGCTAATTTTTTTCTATATATTTTTAGATGGCAAATTAATTTCTTTCTATTTTTAGTAGAGATGGGGTCTCGTTTTAGCTCAGGCTGTTTTCAAATTCCTGACCTTGAGCGATCCGCCCACCTCGGCCTCCCGATTTTTAACTTATAAAAAAAGAGAGAAAAAAACCCTTCAGAAGAGTATCATATCAGTGGTGTCTTTAAGAATATCTTGGTCTGGTTTCTTCATACAGGAATATTTAGTTTTTTCTTCAGTTTACATTTTTAAAAAATCTTTTAAGCTGTCTTATTTCCCTCTTCTAATCAATGGTGTAACATACAGAAGAATTCATATGTAGACACACATATATGCAGCCATATTGTGTATTCTTCAACACAGACCATTTTGCTTTAAAGGAACTGTGTCACTTTCCTTATAGCATAACATTAAAAATACATTAAAGCAGAATTTAGTAATGATTTTATCCATTTGGTAATCACTTTTTTCTTTGCTGGTAATAAAATTCCAACCCTGTTTAGTAAGATCAAATTTGAGAAACAATTAATAATAATAATAATCACAAAACAAAACTAACAATATCAGATACATCTCACACAAAAAATTTAAAACTTCTTTAAAATATTAAAATGCACTTATGAAACTAGAAATATCTCTCTGCATATTGTGAACACTATGCTAAGATCCAACATTACTGCTTAATGATTCCATACCTTTCATGTAGACTTGTCTGGAACTTTTCTTGGTTCCAACTTTTATTGACCTACATACAAGGTCACTATTATTTGGGCTTCAGTAAGATTCTGAGACAGCTTATATTTAATCTAAGGTAAAGTATTTAAACTGATTGTAATGAGGTATGACAACCATATTGACTAATCTACAAAGAAGAATATGTCATTGCAATAGTAATGGGACAAACCACCCAATTAATTCGTAGCAAATTGGACTGATTGCTTTGGAAGTCTTCCAAGAGAGAAAGCGCTTCTGGTGCTTTCCTTCAAAAGCGTGGCAGACCAAATTTTTTAATCACCTTTAGTTGGAAAAATTTGATTTTTCATTTTTAAATTTTATACGCCAGAATCTAGTCTACAGTAGAGGCAGAATTGCAAAATATAGAAATTAAGATGTTTATGTGAAAAGTATGAGTCAACTATCCTCTGATGATCATCATGATTTTTGAGGAAGCTCTTTCAGTCTTTCTTCTACCTGTGAATTATAATGGAAATACTATAACTTTACAATTTATAAAATATTTTCATTTATAATTCATTTGATCCTTACAACCAACAATCCCCAAGATATTAACTCCCCCATAGTGTAGTGAGGAGATTGAAGTCCAGGAATGCCAAATAATGTACTCCTGCAGAGTGAATGCACCACCAGAGGTCTACTTGCAACCGTCTCTCACTTTGCATGGCCGCCAGCAGAGCAGTAGTGTTCACCTCTCTGCTCCCACGTGGTAACTTATCTGATGAACTTGCCTTTTCCATGTGCTGGTGTAGAAACAACACAGAACTTAGACATGGCAAAAATGTTAACTTTTGCCTAAGTTTTTTTATTTCTTTCAATGTCTGACCTTGGAGTAGGAAAAAACAGAGCCAATCGATTTCAAGTTAAAAGATCTCTAAAAAAAAAAAAAAAAAAATCTCTTAAAGTTCTAAATAATCAAGTAGATGCTTTCTCCCCCATTAGATTGGGGGTGCTGGCAAAGAGTGTGGGAATTATTTGCTTATTTTCACCCTATGCTGACCTCATACACAATTCAGGAGGGAATGTGACCCTCCTTGTTTTATCTCAAAACACCACAGGTCCTATTTAGTTTGAAAAGTTAAGTAATGTAATGTCAGATTAAGTTTCCTATTTTGTTTCTTGGTTCCTGCTGCAGCACCTTTCAATTCTAGTTCCTTAATCCTGTTCTCTTAAGTATCATGTAAATATAGAAAATACAACAAAACGACCCCTAAAACAAATCTCACCCAAAGCATATTATATTGTGTAACTTATTTACCTCTACTCTTCACAATGATGTGTCAAAATCCCAAATTTCACTGAGAAGGAAAGATGGATTTTGTTTTCTAGTCTCTAGAAGAGGATTTCAGATGTCAGTAGAAAATGCTTCTCTCCATCTCCAGAGGAAGCTAATCAGGGAAAAACGTCTGCCGTAGCATAGGCATTAATCCCCAGCTGGGTCACGAGGCTGTTATGAGGTGTAACTAATCGTAGTGTTGTGATTCATCTTGGTCTGTAACAACACGCTCCACAGTGACATCAGAGTTGTATGAGATGGATGTTGCATGTAAAGAAAAAAGTACTGTTCAGCGAATATCTGCAAGCCTGTGTGTGACACAGTGACAGTTTTCAGTGATGCAGCTACTGTTTTTCCACAATAACACATCTGCCATATCCTGTCATCACTCTGTTTCTGAAAACTGTCTCAAGCAGTCATCAGGGGGCAATTCCAGACCCACAGGTTGTAACGAGAACTTACTTCTCAAAAATGACCTCTGCCAAGATGCACTGCAATTGTCTACTCAAGTCCACTTTAGGGCTGAGTCCAGAAGTTAAAAAAAGAAAGGCAAAAGGATCCTTACACTGGTAAATTATTTTAGTGACAATGTTAATTCAGATCCTTCTTTACAAACTTTTCATATTCAGAATCAATTCTTCCAACCGCATTATCTCTATAGAAGAGGTATATTGTGATCTCTTTCTACATGTAAAATCAATAATGCCCATAAACTTTGATTTTCCAGTTGATTATCCACTGGCAGATAATTGGCAGAGTAGAAAGAGGAACCAGACTGGACTAGTCAAAGGCCTCAGGGCTCGCCCTGATTTAGAGACCAGCTCTATATCCAGGAACAGAATGTTTTTGGGTTTCAAACATGAGGGCTCAACCTCTTAAGGTCCATGTCTGCTTTAAAATTGTATATCCTTTTAAAATATATGTATTCAAAAGCTTTTTTTTCATGCTGCTTTTCTACTAAATTAAAAATTCCTTAAGAGGTAAGAATTAAAGGTATAAATTTTGAAAACATTTTTATGTTTTAAATTTTAAAAAAGTATAATTTAGCAAGCATTTTAAATTTTTTTTTAATTTTTTTTTTAATTTCAGCATATTATGGGGGTACAAATATTAC
>VBSM01000413.1:19078330-19163436 GCA_008086735.1 Cheirogaleus medius
AAGAAACAATGGTGATATAGCACCTCTTGTATACTCCTGGATACAGCTGGAAGCATTTTAAATTTTAGAAAGTAAATGTTTTACATTTTCAAAGTATGTAAAATAACAGAAAAGACCAATAAAGTGCATTTTAGAAGAACACAAGTTAGATGTATGTACCATGTAGCCAGCATGAAATATTTACTTACATTGAGAACCAGAATTTACTCAGAATATCCTAGTTGCAGGAGCAAAAAGGGGAAATAGTGGACTATACTTTCATTGTCTAATTTTATTTTCAAAGGAACTGTGCAAATTTTTCTGTAGAAATAATTATTTCCTGGAAACAAATACTTCTAACCTGATAAACACTTAGATATTAATTGAAACATTTTCAAAAGTACACTGGTATATATTAGAGAAATACAATTTGATAAGAGAAAAAGTCATTCTGTATAACCAATTAGTATGTCTATAAGTCCGAACTATATAGAAAGTATTCACAAGTTTGCCTATGCTATGCTTTCTTTTCTCAGTGGTAAAGAGTATTGCAATACTTTCTTTTAATCAATATTTCTAATTTTATTTTTTAGAATGACAAATCCCCAGGACGATCTGCAAGCCGATCAAGTAACATTTCAAAAGTAGGTGAAATATATTCATTTTCTTGTTATTTATTTATTCATGTCATGGGTTCAAGTAAATATTTATAATGTTTAACCTATAATTATTATCTGTGTAATACACAAATGTGATTTGTTAATGATTTTAACTGTTTCAAGCATCTACTGTCATAAAAAGACATGATCTCACACAACAAAGTAAGTTAAGCTATTTTTCCCTTCAGTGCTATGTGCAGGAGATAATTTGCTACTTTCAGAATGTAATATAAAGTATGTTTTTTCTTTCATTTCAAACACCATAGAGCTGCCACATACTCAAGTTGAAACTATATCAACATTCATGGTACAATTCCCACGAATTTAATTTTTCAGGAGTTTGAGCTCAACTCTGCTGGAATTTAACTATTCTTGTCACCAGGGCAGGTTTTAGAAATAAATTTAATATAAAATATTAGGTTGGTCATATTTAGGTTATCGAATCAGTGGATGAAAAAACAAAATATTCTCTAGACTGTCTATAAATCTAAGCAAGACACCAGAGTGTTGAAAAGATTATTGCTTGAGAGATACACTCTAGATTTTTATTTTGCCTAGAAAACAAAATGTAAGAGCTATTCTCCAAAATGGGGCTCTATGTGACATATAGACATGGTGCTTGGGAAGTGAAAAGTAATTTAGGGCCATTTGTCAAAATGGAAAATTATGACTTTCAAAAATATAATTAGGATCAAGAAGGATTTGCCAAGGATGGAACTTCCGTTTCAGGGCCTCTGACTTACCAGGGCCCTTCCATGTTCCTGAACTTAACTTTGTATTAGTAATTTTATATTTTCCTTGAAGAGGGCCCCCAAAATAGTAATAAATGTTAGGCATTGTAGAAACTTAGAAAGTAACATTTTTAATAGACAGTAAGCATGCCTGCCTATTCTTCCATAGAGAGACCATATCTCTGTCTTGCAACATCATCCACTATAAAAACATCCTTCAAAAGGAGTCCAGAGCAAAAGCAGTCAATATTTCTGCTTGTTAGATGTACAGACACGCAAGAGATGCATAAAGAATTGTATCGCAATACATGGTAGTGAACATTTCTAATTACATTCAAATTTGGTTCCCTTCAGAGATATTTAAGAGGCAAAGTGGCCTACTGGTTGAGAGTGCTAACTCTGGAGAGCGAGGATCTGAGTTTAAGTCACTGCTCTGTCACTTCCTACTTATGTGACCCAGAGATACACACTTTATTTTTTAAGACAAAGTCTCATTCTGTCACCCGGGCTAGAGTGCCGTGGTGTCATTGTAGCTCAGAGCAACCTCAAACTCCTGGGTTCAAGTGATTCTCCTGCCTTCTGAGGAGCTGGGACTACAGACCCACACGACCAAGCCTGGCTATTATTTTTTTTTTTTTTTAGTAGAGACTGGAGTGGGGGCGGAAATCTCACTCTTGCTCAGGCTGGTTTTGAACTCCTGACCTCAAGTGATTCTCTCTCACCTTGGCCTCCCAGAGTGCTAGGATTACAGGAGTGAGGCGCCAAGCCTGGCGGAAACATTCATTTAACCTCCCTGAAAAAATAATTGCCTCGTCTGTCACACGGGGATGATGATAATACCAGTCACCTGAAGGAGGTTTTCTTAAGTAGCTCCAAATTGAAACAACGCCTCGCCTCTAAAATGTCTATCACCCTAGTCTCCTAATGAAGAGCCTTGCCCACAGCCGCAGAACACTGTCACCTTTCTGAACTTAAATATTAATATTGAATAGGTAACAACCTAAAAACTTGTAAACAATACTGACAACTTCTTTGTCACATCTAATATTGTTTCACGATCTAGGGGTAAAATTACATCTGTATTTCTAAACTGCTCTTTGAGTTTGACATAATGCAGCTTATTTATAACTTTTAGCCTTTTAATTTATTTTTTAAGAAATAAAAAATTCAACAGTGTGATTTCCCTTCTATGAGTTCTTCTTCCAGGTTCTGAGATGTATTAATTATATTCCTGTGTGGGAGACAATTAATTATAGAAATGCATCCTATGCAGAGAGAAATGAAAAGTTGTCTTCTTAAACATCACTTTAATTGTACCATAAAAAAAACTCAACTATCAGACAGTGGTAGGAATAAACTGATTTCAGCACACATAAATTTATTTATTTAAGCCAGTGTTACTTTCCTTTTATTTATGTTCAGAATGACAGTTGTAAATGATGAACATATTGAGTCCCTCGTACTTTTTCATGAATTACTAAGTGATAAACTATTCATTAAGACCACATAACTTACCAAGTATGAAATGGTAAAATCTAGAAATACTTGAGTTCTTTAATTTTTAAAGTGTTGGAGAAGAAAATATAAAAAGTAGAACAGATGGGTTTTTTCTCTAATTTTATCAAAATAATTTTTATGTCAAAGAATGACAGAGCTTTTCAAGAATGTGAGAATCAGTATAACGGGGTGATTAAGAGCATGTATACCAGCATAACTTCCTAGGAAGGTTATGTGACTTCCTTAATTAACCTTATCTGTAAAGAGAGAGCATAATACAGTATCTACCTCTTAGAGTGGTGCTTAGAACAGTATTTGGCCATGTGTACGTATTAGCTATTTTTATTATGGAGTTCTTAATATTTATATCTCAGTGACAGCATCAAATAAGTGTTCAGGAAATCTCTTTTCAAGTGAGTGAATTTTGAGACATGATCTATAATATATACTTTGTTTTCTAAGAATAAGAATGAATTACAAAATCGACTGGATTATGAAATATGTTAGTGATCTGATGTTATTTTATTGCAAAAATACTGCATATTCTTGTTTCCTTAAAAAGTATACTTATATTTAACAATAATAAATTATTTTGTGTCAATAATAGTATTACTCATAACGGGTGTCTTCCTCATCTTTTATCCGTTTGTGCCGTCCCCTATCCTTTGAGACAGAGGACTCTATCCAGGCTGGGATGGCAGACCTGTCCTTCCTATTGTTAAGTCTGTTGCCCCGCCTATTTCTTGCAGTTCCTTACTGAATCAGCAGACCTTCTAATCATCACTATTTGTGAGTGTCATATCAGGAATCTTGTTCTTTACTAGGAATGATGGAGTAAAGAAAAAAATCCTTAACCAGTTCTCAGCAAGCTTGTTCTGAGAGAGTCGAGATAAGATATAGATATAGACATAGACATAGATAGATATATAGATATAGCAGAACTGCGTAACTACCTGTGTACAAAAGAGTTAACATAACAGGTTGGGACTCCTTTTCTTAGAAAAGCATTCTGGCAAGATTAGCCCTTGTCTGGCATCTGGGATCTTAGATTTTGGAAGTGGAGCACCACCTTACCTGGTAAGAATAATTCAGTATGTCTGAACTTCAAACAATACAGCCATCCTAGACACCTGCTTTCCTTCTGGAGTCTGCAATTTTGGTACATGTGGGTTCCTACACAACCAGCCCCCAACAAAATCTTTGAGTTCTGAGTCCTAATGAGCATCCCCGGTAGGCAATGCTCCACACGTGTTGGCACAAACTCATTGCTGCAGGAATTAAGCACATCCTGGGTGACTCCACTGGAATGAACAAGGAGTTCAGAGAGTGATCATTTCCATTTGCTTAGGACAGAATAGCACTAGCAAAGGTTTCTTAGAAGAATGGTATATAAATAGGGACTTGAAGAATGGGTGTGAATTGATCAACTGTCAGGAAAGGGTGTTTAAAGAGATATAAGTGTAAGGCACGAAAGCTGGAAAACATAAATTATAAGGAGGAAGGTACATAAATAGTTTTTAAGGAGCTTTGAGATGGGACTTTGAATAATAGAATGCATTCTCTTTAGTCTTGTCATAGATTTGGAAATAGAGAAATGGATCTAGAACCCGGCAAGGTCCTTGAGACATTTTTAGTAAATATGTATGAAATGGAACATTATTGTTTTTACCCTTCAGTATTATACATGATTATACAAACATAATCTTGCGTTGTAGAAATGAAAATTCCAATATAAATAATAAATGTTGAATTGTTAGTGAACATCAGATATAATCTCCTTATTTTTTACCTCTGAACATTTGTACCATATGTTAGTCAATAGCAATTATACTTTGAATTTTCTGGTCACTCCAATGTTTACTTTTTTAATTAGTTTATATTCCTAGTTTGTTTTAATAAATATATGACAGTTATACCTATACTCTTTTTTATTCAAGTAAGGTGATGTACCATGGATATATTAGAGTTGATCGAAAAGATATGGAGAAGCTATGCAGGTTTAATACAATGTATGTGACATTGTCAAAATATCTTGAGTGTGAACAGGGCAGCATTCATTTATCCATCACTTACTTTAAAAAAAAAAACTGCTTTTGATATCATCTCTTATTGCTGCTTTTTAGCACACATATTGCTCACAAATAGGTTCCTCAAGATGAAAAATTAGCCAAATTTGGCCTTTCTTTTATTTCTTCTAGGGTGAAGGATCATTACACTTAACTAGCAACAGTGTATTATGTATCTCATAAGAAAAACCTTTCAAAAGCAAACCGTCAAAAGGAAGAAAAGCCTTGTACTTCCAATTCAAGTCAAGAGAATTTCCTTTTAAATAAAATACTTTGCTTTTTGGTGTGTGTAGGAAGCAACTCACAAAACCTGATCTATC
This sequence comes from Cheirogaleus medius, assembly GCA_008086735.1. Classification (NCBI taxonomy): domain Eukaryota; kingdom Metazoa; phylum Chordata; class Mammalia; order Primates; family Cheirogaleidae; genus Cheirogaleus; species Cheirogaleus medius. Next base: position 19,083,583 of record VBSM01000413.1, read on the forward strand.
TTCAAAAAGAAATTCAAAAGCCACTACCTTAACAATATGATATTCCAGTTAGTATCCGTCATTTCCTATTATATTTTCCAGACCCCATTTACTTGACAAAGGTTCATTTAAATTGTTAAGTTGGCCTCTACTTAGAAATACATAATGTGAAGGTAAAGATGGTATATAGTTTATAAAATATTATTCCTAAAGCTTTCCTTTGTCTGTGTATCCTAGTTCATTATGCAATAAATAAAGACACATGGTATAGTCAACACAATTTACTCAACAAATATTTTTTGAGGATGTACTGTGTACAAGGCATTATCAGATCATAGTATTTTAAATAGGTATTTCTTTTGATCAAATACACACTTTAATTTTACTTCTGTAAATCTTTCTTTCTCCATATTTTTCCAGACTTGCCTATAAGATTCCAAACTATTTTCCAGCAAGGTCAAGGTGAAAATGTTGCCTATATGTGAAATGTACTGGGAATTCTTTCAACTGAACCTGAGCCAAGCATTTGCACCTCTGAACAGGTGTTTAATGTTCTGATTTATTGAGAGATCCATCTTGGCTTGCTCATACAAGGGACCTACAAATCAGCCTCAGACTACATACCTTTAGAGAATAAGTTTGATAGGTTGATGAAGTAAGATGAATAATTAGGAAATAACTGGAAATGAGGTGGACTAATTTGAGCAGTTTCATAGAGTCTGAGTCAAGGTCTGTCATGAAACCAAAGCTAAAGATATGGGTATAAATTTAGTTGAATTAGTAAATGTGGTAGGGGAAGATTAAGAAAGTCCGAGACCTTCTTATGTTCTGAAGCTTTTTCTTTATATAAATTTACTCCTTGAGTGATCTCATCTAACCTCATGACTTTATATATAATCAATAGGCCAATAACTCTCAGATATTTTTAACTCAAATCTCTGCCATGATGTCCAGATTCAAATATCCTTTTCAAATTTTCCACATAAATATGTAATAGGAATTTGTCTTGGGTCAGGTTGCTCAGAGCAGATCCCGAATTGACAATTTTCTTTGATGAATTACTGTGGGAATATTCCTAGCACAAGCCTTCAAAGAAGAGAAAGAAGCAGCATAGGGAAGAGGAAGAAATCAAGAGAGTTCCCTGCACCTGCATGGAGATGCTGGAGTATAAAATGCACTTCCTTTAGTCCCCTCTTGGGGCAAGGGAGCAAGGCTTTCACCCTCCAGTACTTGCCATTCATTGGCTCAGCGGTGTTCAGGCAGAGAAATCCTTCCTGGCATTGTGACTCTCTTTTCATGCAGGCAAACTGTCCAAGACTCCAAAGGACAGTTTTTGAAAGAGAACTATGGTTGTAGGACTTTAGAAACAAAAGCATCCAAAAGCTGAAGGAGGCATGTACAAAAACAGTGAGTGGGACCAGAAGGATCTTGGTGGAACACTGACGGTACCTGCTATCATCCTTCCTTTGCACCACCCAGAAACACAGGAACTTATTTCATCTTGTCATGGATTCATATAGATGATAACTAGCCACAATTTCTGAGGAAAAATGTAAAAGACATGGATTAGTAGAATGAGCTCTTTCTACTGCATCTGCCAAGCCATAACTGATTCACCATCTTTTTCTCCTAACACTCATTCCAAGTATCCCTCATTCTTCATTATCCCTTCTGTTAGTCTGAGTGGCTTGCTGGTGAGGTATCTCTGATGTCCAGTCCCAATTATTATGTTCTTGACAGGTTGTAGTTGCTGTAATAATCCATTTGAAGTTAAACCTGGATGTGGGTAAATGAAAAAAATGCTGCAGTGGATCCTCCAAATTTCAAAATATTCCTTGCTTCCCCATTAGGTAGCACCAACCCTACCTCTTCATAATGGGCAAGTTCCATTGCTTAGTGAATTGCTGCTCTGCCACCAGGCAATGTGACTTATGTTCTAAAGCTCATCAGGTAAAGCTCAACTCAAGCGGTGAACTCACGTCCATGATCAGGGCTTCAGTCTTTCTGGGGCCAAGTAAAATGCCAGGAGCTGCTTTCTAAATGGTGAAGAGAACTCTGCTGCAACAGTATGGCATTGATCAAAGACACTAGGGTTTTCACTGGAATTCTCCATTTGAAGCTTGAGAGAGAACCTACATTGCCTTTGTATTTATCATGGTACCTCTAGTAGTGTAGAGTTTGGCATTTATTATTTCTCTGGCATCAAGTCTGCTTGTATTATAGCTGAAGCTGCTGCAGAGCTTCTCTCATTCTAGGCCCCACTCAGAACTGCAGCCTTCTGAGTCATCTGGGAAAGAGGCTTGAACATTATTCCAAAGTGTTGTTTATGCTGCCTCTAAAATTTAGAGTCCTACCAAGCACTCTTTGTCTTTAATACTAAGGTAACACACCATATTTTGTCCTTAACTCTAGAAAAAATGTACTAGCATGCATCAGAGTACAAGATTCAAGAAAAATTCGCCAATTTGGACAGACCCTCACTATGTGTAGATTTTTTTTTCTCCTACCCTCTGGAACATTCATATCATAGTAAGGCATTCAGAGTATTGGCCCTTCCTGTTCATTAGATCTAATTACACATGATGATGTCATCAATACAATGGAATATTGCACTGTTTGACAATTGCCAGACAATTGAGATCACCTCCAATTTATATTGTGACATATCCGTGGTATACGGATGTCAGGTGAATGCAAACTGATTTTAATTTTTAATTATTAAGGATACATAATTATACATATTTATGGGATATATGTGATGTTTTGATACAGGCATATCTCATCATAGTTTTGATTTGCATTCCCTAATGATTAGAGATGTTGAGCACTTTTTTATATGTTTCTGGCCATTATTCTGTCTTTTGAAAAGTTTCTGTTCATGTCATTTGCCCATTTATTGATGGGGTTGTTTGATTTTTTTCTTGTTGACTTTCTTAAGTTCTATATAGGTTCTTATTATCAGCCCTTTATCGGATATATAGAAAGCAAATATTTTCTCCCATTCTGTAGGTTGTCTGTTCGCTCCAAGGACAGTTTCCTTGGCTGTGCAGAAGTTTTTTAATTTGATCAGGTCCCATTTGTTTATTTTGTTGCTGCGGTGATTGCTTTGGGGATCTTCTTCATAAATTCTTTACCTAGGCTGTCTTATACAGTCTTCCCCACATTTTCTTCCAGAATTCTTATTCCACTTTAAGCCAAGTATCTGTTGTCTCCAGGAAACACATCTAACCCACAAAGATGCTTTCAGACTGAAGGTCAAGGATTGGAAAACAAATTTTCAGGCAAATGGAAACCAAAAAAGAGCAGGGGTAGCGATTCTGATTTCAGACAGCATAAATTTTAAAACAGCAAAAGTAAAGAAAGACAAAGATGATCACCATATAATGGTGAAAGGAAAAATTCAACAAGAAGAATGAACAATTCTTAATATCTGTGCACCCAACACAGGAGCACCCAGATATATAAATTAAACCCCCTATGAACTAAATAGTATGATAAACAGTAATGCCATAGTAGCAGGGGATGTCAACACCCCACTCTCTGAGTTGAACAGATCCTCCAAACAAAAAATAAGCAAAGAAATAATGGATTTAAACAGCTCTAGAACAAATGGGTCTAATATACATCTACAGAACTTTCCGCACATATAAAGCCAAATACACATTTTTCTCATCAGCTCATGGAACTTTCTCCAAAATCGACCATATTCTAGGCCACAAATAAGACCTCAAAATTTAAAAAAATTAGAAATTGTACTATATATCTTCTCAGATCATAGTGATATAAAACTAGAGATCAATTCCAACAGAAACACTCACCGCTTCACAAAGTCATGGAAATTAAACAATCTATTGCTGAATGACTGCTGTGTGAAGGAAGAGATTCAGATAGAGATAAAAAAAATTCTTTGAATTAAATGATAATGGGGACACAAGCTATCAAAACCTATGGGATACAGCAAAAGCATTGCTGAGAGGAAAACTAATAGCATTAAATGCTTACATCCAAAAGACAGAAAGGTGACAAGTCAACAAAATTCTTATCCACTCAGTCAGTCTAAGTCTCTTCAAAGGATAATTCAAGCCCTTCACATTATTGAGAGTATTGATATTTGGAGTAGATTTCTGTTCATATTGTTGAGTAAGTTCTTACTGTTTTGTTTTACCTCTCAAGCCATTGTGGAATCCAGGTTCTGGACTTTAACTCGTGTGTGTTTTTAATTTGGTGGGTGTCTATTGCACTGTTCAGTGTACAGTGCAGGTCTGACTACTTCCTCCAGAACAGGTCTGGTCTTTGCAAATTCCAACAGTGATTGCTTGCCTGGGATAGTCTTTATTTCTCCCTCATAGATGAAGCTCAGTTTTGCTGGGTAAAGAATTCTAGGTTGGCCTGTTTCCCCTTAAAGTGGTGGTAGGTGCAAAGCAGATTGTAACTTCTGCCTACCAGCCTGGATGTGTGTGCTTCTAGGGATGTTTAATTTGCCACTAGGGGGAGCCACTGATGTGTTGTTCAGGGTTCTTCCACCAGGCTTGAGAGGCCGCTCCTGATGGGAGGGGTTATTTGGTGCACTTGCTGTGGCCTCTGGCCAAGATTTTCCTTCCCTGACTGGTAACCCCACTGTTGGCAGCCACCCGGACACAGAGAGCAGGCCCCAGTGTTATGATCCTACTGGATGACCTAAGTCTGTCTGACAGGCTGAATCACTGGGCTGTCAACTATTGACCTGTGCCAAGGCCCCACAGATTCACACCAGTAGCACAGGAAAAGTGGCTTTTCTTGCCTCTTCCTATCTCCAGGGGTGGTACCCACCACTTTCAGTGCAAAAGCCGCTGCGCTAGGGTGAGGGGTGATGCCCAAGACCACCCAGCGCCCCAGCAGCTGGGAATCCCACAGGTGGCCTCCCACAACTGGGGAAGCACTCAAAATTCACTCAACGAAATAGGCCAGGCTAGCTGATAATAGGTCACGGAAGAGCAGAGCCTGTCGTGAGAGTCCGCAGGCTGGAGAAAGGATGCTTCCCAAAACCATAGCACACCACAGTGTCTGGATTGTGGACTCCAAAAATGGTGACTGCCCACCCACAGAGCGCTAGTGCTGGGGGTGACTGTTCAGGAGTTGGTGGATGCTGGATAGGGGGGCTGAGTCAACAGGATGCCTATTGTCTCTTGTGCGTTGCCCTCCTGCAGTCTCACACCTGTCTGGCAGGAGGTCTTGCACTTTCTGACCCGCCCTGAGCCAGCCTAATCACCTGCAGCGGTTTCCAGGTTAGAGCCCCCTTTTCAGTGTTCACCTCCGTTGCTCTGGTCCCATTGACCGCTGGGGTCAAGGTGCCTGTGTCCTAACTCCCTTGAGTGGTAGCTCAGACCAGTCCCTCCCCCTCCCAGTGCAGTCCCAACACAGAGCTCCAGGGAGTTCAAGATGTTTCCCGATATTGTCTCCTCTCTACAGAAACCAACCTCTCCTGCTAGGATTTTGCACCAACTTCAGGCAGGGCAGCCCTGTCTGAGTGGGTGTGGAAGTCAGTGGGGAAGCAGGACGTTCTCCTGTGAGTCTGATCCCACGGCACTCACTGGCCAGGCAGTATTGTTTATCTCACACTCTCCAGACTTCTCAATCCTATCTCCTATTCACCTTATTTTCCTTTCCTTGTGTTGTGTGTCCCACGCTGCTTCTCTGCAGTTTCACAACACTGTTCTTGCAGGGGAGTGATCCACGTGTGTGTAGCAGTCCAAGTTCTTCACTTTTTTCTCTGGGAGCAGAGAGCCAGAAGGTCACCTTTACTTTGCTATTTTTCTACAGTTCTAATGATTAGTGATTTTGACCATTTTTTCATATACCCTTTGGCTATTTGTATGTCTTCTTTTGAAAAATGTCTACTCGCGTCCTTTGTCTATTTTTTAATGGAATTATTTGAGGTTTTATTGTTGTTGATGATGTTAAGTGGAGTTCCTTGTAAATTCTGTTGGATGCATACCTTGAAAATATTTTCTCTCATTCTGCAGGTTCTCTTTTCACTTTAGTGTTCATCAAGTATAATGGTCTATAGTTTGCCATTATTGTTATTGTGGCCTTGTCTGATTTTGTTATCAGTGATACTGGCCTCATAGAGTGACTTAGGTAGAATTTCCTCTTTCTTGATTTTTTTGGAACAGTTTCAGGAGGATTTGTATATATTCTTCTTTGTACATTTAGTAGAATTTGGTTGTGAATTCATCTAGTCCCAGGCTTTTCTTTGTTGGGAGATTTTTTTATCACTAATTCAATCTCACTACCTGTTATTGATCTTCTCAGGTTTTCTATTTCTGGAAGAACTTTTTAATGTACTTTCATATGAACACACATGGATTGTTAGTGGGGAAAGGGCTGCATTTGTCAAACAAGGAAATTTGACTTCATGGTTTCTAAGGACTGCTTTTAATTCCACTTTTAACTATTGTCAGTGACTAAATCCCTGAATAGAACCTTCACTGGGATCAATAACATATCATCTCCTTGAACACTATAGTAAATGAATATAGTCTTTTTTTCAATGTTTAATCAGTTTGCCTTCTACTGACACTCTGAACATCCTTTAAGAAGAGGAGGACTCTCTTTCAGGAAAGTCTAGGGTGAAAACAATTTTAGTTGAATACAGAGTTAGTTGGTAAGAAAGACTATGTTTATAGAACTGAAATTCAAAAATGAGGCAGCAGGTTGGCTCGCAAATCAAGCACAATGGTACATGGGATTACTGTTGGTATTTAGTCTTTATGTCTTGGGTCCTCTTAGCTGAAGAACTCTGGCTTATCACCAGGAAAGTAAATAGCTCAGATCTCTTGATGGAATGCCCTGCCAAGCACAGGCTCCTAAAGAACTCAGAAAAGAAGTCATGCCAACCACCTGTTGGAAGAGAACAGGCAGAGCAGGAGAATAGAGCCAAGATATTAAATAATACTGGCAGGGGAAATCTTGACATTTATAAAATAGACCATTTAATTTAATTTAAACTCTTCAATATTATACTTCCATATTTTTGTAATTTCATCTTTCTTAGTATGACATAAATTAGTAGACTTGTGAGATGAGCTTAAGATCTCATGTCTTTTAAACCAGCCTAATGATGCAAGTGGCTCTTAGCCATCCCACAGGTGATCAGAGAAGTCTTTCCCCATAGTATGGGCCCTTCAGGTGAAGATTAAAAAAAATTGCTTTGGGAGATGGATAAAAATTATATATTCCATCTGGGTGAATTTACAGTAACAAGTAAAGATATATTCTCATAATTTTCTCCTTGTCTCACTTCAGTAGAAAGAAAAGATGGGAAATAATTCACATGGTTATTGAATTTCATCTTAAATCGGTCTATTTATATGTCACTACCTCTATTTCTGGGTATTGACTCTAGAACTCTACTGTCTAGTATAGTATCCTTAGCCATGATAGCTATTTAAATTTAAATAATTGCAACTATATAAAGTTTAAAAATAAGTTCTTCACTTGCTCTGGCTACATTGCAAGTATTCAATAACTAAAAGTGCTTAGTGATTCCTATATTGGACAACATAGCTACTGAATATTTCCATCATTACAGAAAATTCTGTCAGACAGACAATGCTGCTCTGGAAAATATATGTTGAACTGCTTTGTAGGAAGAAGTAAATAGTGCCTGGATATTTTCAATGCAGTAAGAAAAATAAGCCTAATCTTGCCAACATATGATAATATTTGCAAGTTTTTGCATCCTCATTCCTGACATTTAGCCTTGCTTGACTTAAGGTGCATTTCTCTTAACAAGAAATACTGAAGATTAAAAACTATTGCTCATAAATGGGCCCCAGGGAATTAATGATGCAGCTCTAATTTTTGTGACTATAATACTGTGGTAATGTTGGAAATTGTTTTTCCAGGCAGATAATAAAGCTAAAGTGGGCAGTATTTGGTTCCCATTATTACTCTGAAAGCAAATGAGTAACGTAGTTTTGTGGTGCCAGGGATGGAAATCATGCCTCATTACTGACCATCTGTCATATTATACTGAGCAGAAACAAAAACAACCTTGCAATTGTAGTTTCTTTTCCAATAGAAAGGATTTATTTTAAATGTGACAGATTTCATTCAATTTATTTCTAATTTTTGCAGATACTTATGTATTTCAGTGTAATGAATCATTGACGAACTGCGAGCATACACGTTCAGAGCCTACCTATCCTTCAGTTAATCGTTTTCTGGGTTTTTTGAAGGGTAAGGATAGGAGGTGGAACTCACAGCAAAAGGAATGGATGCTATCTGTCGATACTCTGAACAATTATAACTTTCTCTTCTGGATTTCCTCAACTAAAAAGTCAATGCCAGAAAAACTGATCTGAAGCCAAGTTTGTATTTCTTTTTTCTAAATATCTTTGAGGACAATAAACTGTACAAGCTTTCTTTAACTGAATATTGTCTAATGCAGTTTGGTAATTATATCCTTGAATTTTTCACCTATGATTTTATTTTAAGAAATAATTTCATTTTGTGGATTTCCCAATTCATGAAAATGGGCTACAGTTAGATCTATCATCTGTAAAGATTGATAAGTCAAAGACTTGGACATATTTTAGTTGAGATCCTTCAAGTAAATTAAAGAGGAATTCTTTGAGTTATTAAAAATTAAAGAAGTCAGAATTTTTAATTATCTTTAATTCATTTAAACAAAAGATAATAAGTTGACATGGTTTCCACCTCCTCTCTGTCTCTCCTATTTTATTTCTTATGCTGTTAGATATTAGATGTCTATTTTAAATTTTTTATAACCTTGGCTTCTTTTTAATTTTTTTTTTGTATGTTGTAATTGAATACTGCTTTTTTGCTTCCCTCAAGCTTTATTTACTTGGCTACTTGCTATCGTCTAATATTTGTTTCTTTTCTGTATACTTCATAACCCCCTATTTTCGATCTCTTTCCATGTATCCTACAGTGAAGAGAATGTTGGCAGCTGTGTTGTTAATGTAATTAATGTGCATAGTCAATTTGGATTGACTAGGCCAAATAAATTCACTTTGAGACATAAACTACCCAAATTGGCTGTCTTTGTTGATCAGATTAACTGGCTAATTGTCAAATCTCTATTGCACTAATTACTGCAGAGACACATCATGTATTCCCTCATTTGATTCTCATTTCATTAAAATTTACAACCAAAGCTATATGAAGAAATAGTGACATATCAATGGACCAATTTAAGGTGAAATTCAATAACCATGTGAATTGTTTCCCATCTCTTCTTTCTACTGAAGTGAGACAAGGAGAAAATTATAAGAATATATCTTTCTCTCTGCCACCAGGGAGAGGATGAACTAGGGGAACTTTATACCTAAATCCATAAACATAACACTTCTCCTCACAACATGCCAAAATTCTCAGATTTATTAACTCTTAAATTTTACCTTCAGAAAATGAAAATATAATAATTATTTGTTGACTCATCCCAGGCCTTCAATGTACCAGAAGAAAAAATTTTGCTACCAAACTATAATCAACTAGTTATTCATTTATTTATTCAGCAAAGATCTTCAGTACTTGGTCTGTGCTATGTAAAAAGAATATGGCTTCTTACCTCTTAGAACTTACATTGAACTTGAGTGGTTAGAGAGGTAACTCAATTGTTAGAATTCCATACTAATTGCTTTTTTGATTCCCCAACTCAATATTCCCATTATTTCAAGATGTTTTTGTTGAAAGCAGGGAAAAAAATATATAAAAATTACTTTTTGTGACAGTCCATCTAAAATATTAGACAAAACACATATACTAAAAAGTGAAAACCAATTTAAAGGTCACTATTCTATGTACTGCTAGGAAAATTTTACATGGCTTAGGGAGTCTTCTAATTGAAGAGCTTTGTTTTGCAAAAGGATACTTGTTCTAAGAATGGGAAAAGATGGCTAAAAACAACAAAAAATATTATACTTATTTAATGACTCTACAAATATTTCATTTGATTATTTAATTTCTAGGTCTTACATAGTGAATTATAATAGCATACTCATTTTTTACATGAGCCTACACTATATGAAAGAGCATTTTTCTTAAATTGGTTGAGTCTTTTCTTTGACTTGTATGTTTTCTACATTGAAAAATAAAATAATAATAATAGTTAACATTTATTGAACACTTATGTTTCAAGTACTGAGCTCAACATCTTACCCAGGAGATCAAAGTTTTTCAATGTAAGCATTCAGAAAATCAGACCTTATGATAAAGATAGTTTGGAGAGTATATATTCAGGGTAGCGGAAGGAGATTTAAAGAAAAATACTAATAGAAATATGGTCCATTCATACATCTTTTCATATACCTTATCCCTCGCTATGTTCATTCACTCCCATATGAACACCAATGAAGAACAGAACAACATATAATTTGTAGATAGCCTCTTTCTGTCCAAGTGTAAGGAGAAGTTTTGCTTGCTGCTTAATAAATTAAATTATATTTTAAAAAATTATATCTGAGGTTAAAACATTATTTTATATTGAAAATTATTTTGTTATTAGCATAGTATGGGGTTGGATTTTAAGTTTCTTGAAGTTGGAACTTTACTATGTCTTCCTAGTACTAATAAAAATACTTAATGAGCACTTACTTTGTGTTAAGCATCCCAGCAGGTACTGTACACATTATCACTAACCCTGACAAGAAACTTTTTAGACAGACTTACAATTTAAAGATTAGAAAACTAAGACTTCACTTAGTTTACCCTCAGTGGCAGCGCCTGAATATTTAACCTCGGTGTTGTACTCAAGAGTTATTTGTCCACAGACCAATGTGCCAAAGCACCTCCACAGTCCTCTGACGTTTTTTTCAGATTGACACACAGAATGTAAATAAGCATCACAGATTATGTAGGATTTATACCATAGAAAGAAAGAGGAACAATTTAAAAAATAATTGGAGAATTAACATGGTTGTGTTCAGAAAAGATTTGGGGGACTTATTTTGGTAGACAATAGGAAACCATTTGGGTTTCTTGAGAAGGGGAATGGCATAATAAAAATGGGGCTTAAAAAATAATGCATTGTCACCTGTCATGTGATACATTTAAGATTTATACATTTCATTTATACATTTATATACTTTCATTTAAGATTTATACATTAAGATTTATACATTAAATCATCACTTAACTATCATCCATAGGTTCTTAGAAACTGCATGTACAATGAAAAGCAATGTACAATGAAATCATTTTTCCCTTATCAACATTATAATGAAACGACACTGAACATGACATTATTCAAGAACCTGTTGTATACTCTTTTGCTTAAAGTCACAGTTTCCAAGATCCTATCCAAACCATTAAGTAAAGAATTATTGTATATGTAAATTTTACCTAACAGAAGAACCATACACAAATATTGAATGCTAGCTAATGATATGCATTCTGAATTATTTAGGAATGAAGTATACTTTTGTATGCAGCTTACTTTGACATGCATCATAAAAACAATATAAATTTATGAATAGATAGATGAATAAATATGTAATAAAGTAAAATTAGAAAAAATTCAGAAACTCTGGTGCTGTATATACTGGTGTTTACTGCATAATTCTTTCAACTTTTGTGTTTATTTGAAAATTGCTTAAGATGCTAGAAACAAATAGGTGTATTGGTAGCAATATGTGGGATAGGTTGGGGGAACAAAAAGAAGGTAGGGGCTGTTGAGTATTTGGACAATGTTGATGACAAAAGAGAAGAAATATTAATCATGATTGATACTTAAAATGAAGAAATAAAAGTTATTGGTTAAAAGTTAGAAATAAAGAATGAAATAAAGAGAGATTTTATGGAATCTTATGGAGATAGTTCTATCCTTGTAAAAAGATCAAATGATAGTACTCTCATAATCTGATGTTGAGGTCCTGGTATGGCAGGTGCCCAAATGCTGGCTTTCTTCTCAGCTGTTTTAGCCCCCAGGTGGCAGACATTAGGGTCAATGAGCATCCACATTGTTTTTACCCCAAGCCTTAAAGCCTTTCAGCTGATAAGTAGAGCTAAGAGCATTGTCCTTGCTGAGCCCTGTTCAGATTGCATATTTGTGAGCAAAATAATGTCATTGCTTTAAGCCATTAGGTTTTAGGATAATTTGTTACTCAACCATCATAAGTAGAACACATACATATGGACTTTTTCCAATAAGGTCGCTTTACCCCAGGAGGAAGACCTGATTTCTTTTATGACTATTTAAGTTTACAGAAAACCCTTGTTCCTTATCAGTGGAAATACATTTTGTTCCAAATAGTTTTTTCTCCTCATTCTGCATCAGTGCCCAAATACATTTAATCTTTTATCTTTAAATTTTTCTAGATGAGAGACAGTAATCTCTATAGCTTCCAAAATGTATTAATAAGTGGCAAATATCAAACTTAAGTCTATCATGAGTCCTTATGGTACATTTATGCAAAGAAGAAAAAGGTACCACTTACTGAAGATATTGTACTTCTATTTGTCATAAAATTGTCATACTGATTTTATTAGAACAAAATATTTTACTGCCACTGGACTGAAATATTTTACTATACTAAACTATAATGTCTGTGATGTGAATGGCACCCCTAGGGTGCAAAGTACAACCTGAATAGCTGTCCATGCTAATTCTAAACCCTCTTCTCACAGTTTTTCTAAAGCTTCCCTTACATGTCCAGAGATGAATAGAAGCATTCTCTCAACCACACTTAATAGCACCACTTTTCTATCAATCTTTCCTTCTTCATATAGCCAGAAGATGTTAATGTAGAAAAGTCACAAAACTAGTTTGGGGAAGGGGCATCTCTTTGAAAATACTATATAGATGTAATAACACAGCCTTTTAAAATATGGGGATACTATTTACCTGTTCTTAGGTGCAGTTCAGAAACAAGATAATTCCATGTAACATCTGATTATCATTCATTTAATCAGCAAATATTTATTGATCATTATATATTAATATATATGATATTAGACAGAGTCTCAGGCAACTAGGAATACAATAGTGAGTCATGAAACTTACAGTGTCATAAGTCATTCAGGCAATCATGAAATTATACTACAATATAGTAGTAAGCTTTAATAAGGGTTAAGATGGAGTTTAAGTCATGGTAGAGGATCATGGAACATATGTCTGGATTGAAAATAAATATACAGGATTTGTCTACCCTTAAAGGTGGTAGTTCTAAATATAAGAAATGATATCTCAGGGAATAAATCATATAGAAAAATGTTCAGAAGTCTAAAGACCAAGTTACAGGAGATACCCCTGGTTCCACAGAGGGAGGATGACAAGGAGCCTTGGAAGAATACAGAAGTGGCAAGAGAGATGGGACCATATCAGGTGCTGAGCCACAGAATACAAACGTGGAAGTTGTTTCAAAAAGAGCTGGTGTTCCAGAGATCAAAATTCCTCAGAAAGTTTGACAAAGATTCAAGTACTCGTCACCTACAAATTCAGAGAAAGAGTCCTGAGTTTTTGATAAGACACAAAAAAGATAGTATAAGATCACAAATAAGAGGGATCCAAATTAGGCTGAGGCATCCCCAAAGGACTTCTGGATAGGTTAAGTCTAAGCTAAGTTTTAAAAGGTAAGGTAATAGATTAAAAATAAATGTAACAAAGCCATAGAGAAACAAAAGAGTATGGCCTGTTATGGAACTTCTTGTCATTTGGATAAAATGGTTACATTTGGAAGAGTGACAGAGATGAAACCTGAAATAAGTAGAGATCATGTAAGATGCTTGGACTAAGTTAAGGAGCAGAAATTTACTGTGAAAGTTATGGGGAACATTGAAAGATTTAAAATAAGAAAGTAACATGAAAAGACCTTGAGTTTCAGTAAGAACACTATAGTTAATTAATCTAAAAAGCAGACAAGAAGCAAGAGATATTAATAGTTAAAAGGCAATTGTAGTTGGCCCAAGTGAAACATGGTAGTTTAAAAAGTGGAGATAAATATGAGCTATCCTTGAAAAGTAAAATATGTATAACTTGAAGACTCTGGAGTTTGGGGGCTAGATAAGGGAGAAGTTTAAGATAATGTTCAGATTTCCATCTTTATTACCAGGATGAAGATGTGAGGCCATGTGCTGCCATTTACTGCTAAAGAGAACAGAGGAGCAAAGGAATATGGGGTTTGAAGTGTCTTAGGGTTTTCTAAGTGGCAGTAGGCTCTAGGCAGGGTGATCTGGGCAGTAGAAAAAATCTAGAGTGACTAGACACAGGTGGTATGTGCCTCCTCCATGGAGAGGAACAAGAATAGTAAGTAGATACTGGCATTTGGAACAGATTATCTAAGATAGAATGGTAGGATTCACCAGAGTAGTAACAGGAAGCACTAGAAGTAATTAAAGAGTAGGTTCAAGGCAGCTTGCCCACGTGGGGACTGGCTGAGAGCCAAAAGAAACTCCTGGACATGGGGACGCAATAAGAAATAAATCCCCAAGACTCCACAGTCTTAAATGAGCTTTTATGACTAGGCTATGGGAGAATTTGTCAAACCACATGGGCCTCAGGCCTAACATAGAGAGCTGCTTAGAAATTGCACAGAGATGTTGCTCCAGAAAGGGAACCTACAGGCATCTGAGCCTGGAGTAGCTTCACCTGGATACCACTCTGAAAGCCTAGATATCAGGGATCTACAGATGTGGCTGCTGCTACTACACTGCCCCACAGAGAGAGAGGGGAGCTCTCATACAGCTCTGGGAAGGTCCCCACTGCCCTGCTGTGGACTGCTGTTGATTGAGACTGAAACATGAGCAGATCCCACTCCCTACAGCTTCTTGCTCATGCTGTTTGCCTGGGAGGGGCCCCAACCTCTCTGGTCACTGACCCAAAGCACCACATTGAGAATTTGACAAAGGTCCATGCCCTACCTTCAGGCCAAGTTTGAGCTGATATGGCTGCAGCTATGGCTTGGCTGAGAAGAGACAGGGGAAACAGGCTCTCCTACACATACGTAAGACAATAAAACCTGAAACTAAAAAATACTACAAAAAAAACCTAGGGAAAACTCTTCTGGACATTGGTCTAGGCAAAGAATTTATAATGAAGACCTCAAAAACACAGGTAACAAAACCAAAAACAGGCAAATGGCACTTAATTAAACTAAAAGGCTTTTTCACAGCAAAAGACATAACAGAGTGAACAGATGACCTCTGGAATGAGAGATAATATCTGCAAACTACACGTCTGACAGTGGAGTCATATCCAGAATTTACAAGGAGGTCAAACAACCAAATAACAACAACAAAAACCAAATAATTTCATCAAAAAGTAAGCTAAGGATATGAATAGACATTTCTCAAAAGAAGACAAATGGCCAAAAAGCATAAAAAAATGTTTACCATCATTAATCATCAGTTAAATGCAAATTAAAACCACAATGAGATGTCATCTTACAACAATCAGAATGGCTATTTTTAAAAAAGACAAACAAGAACAGATATTGGGAGAGGAGAAAAAATGAAACTCTTATAAACTGTTGGTAGGGATGTAAATTAGTACAACGTCTAAGGAAAACAGTATAGAGATGTCTCAAAGAACTAAAAATAAAACTACCATTCAATCCAGTAATCCCACTACTGTGTATCTACCCAAAAGAAAAGAAATCATTACATCAAAAACATACCTGCACTCATTATGTTTATTGCAGAACTATTCACAATCCATGTCCATGTCCAGTCCTCTATGTCCATCCATGGAGGACTGGATAAAGAAAATGTAATATATATACAAATGGAATGCTATTCAGCAATAAAAAAAATGAAATAATGTCTTTTGCAGTAACATAGGTGGAACTGGAAGCCATTATCTTAAGTGAAACAACTCAAGACACAGAAAGACAAATGCTGCATGTTCTTACATATAAGTGGAAACTAAACATAGTGCACACATGGATGCAGAGTGGAGAATGATGGACAATGGTGACTCAGAGGGGTGAGGTTAGGGGAGGGGGGGTAGTGGAGGATGGATTATGGGAGGTTGCTTGGTGGGTACAATGTGCATTGTTCTAATGATGGATGCACTGAACACCCTGATTTCACCACAATGCAATATATCAATGTAGCAAAATGGCACTTGTTCCCTATGAATATATGCCAATAAAAAATTTTAAAAAGAAAGAAAGAAATTGGACATGGAAGCATAAATATTCATAGATTTTTCCTTTGGAAAAGGATCAACTGGAGTGTCTTCATATCTAGTAAAATATTCCTGAAAATCCAGTTATCTTTTAAAATCCATGGCACAAATTTAAACATGAGACCCAGAAATTCTCATTTTGGATTCTCCCAAAGCACTCCGCAGGAAGGGAAGTAATTTCAACCCACTCTTCTTTCAGTTGATTTGGATGTTTTGAGAGCCAAACACTACACTTAATTATTTATGGGCACAACTTATAACTGCACAGTACACTTCATCCCTCTTGCCCAAATCCCAAACCACTATGAAAAATGCAAATGCCCAAAGTACATGACCCATTAGTCCAATCACTTGTTTTTGAAAAATCAGGACAATCATGGAAATGAAATTTTCTTTTTTTGAGTGGTGTTTACTACCACAGAAAGTGGTTTTATCTATAAAGAGCTGCTTTACACCTGGTGAAAAGTTAAAAGTTACTGTGGTTGTCTGGCTGACTGAACAATCTGATAAGTAAAATTATATATACTGTGGATAAACAGTAAAGAAGGAAACTAAATTTCATTAAGCTTCCATAATTCCAAGAATGCAATAGTGAGAAAGAAAATGTAGAAAAACACAAGGTATTCTTGAAAGCATAACAGAAATCCCAAAGAAACACAGACAATAAAGAGAACAGTGTTCAATGTACTACTGTCAGCTTTATGCCACATAACTCAAACAAATGGCTTATCTTCTGTCCAGAAAATGCTCCAGGATAGTAGAGGAGATATACTGAGTGTTTATTCTAAAATTACCTAGTGTGAGACTTAAGGCATTTGTTTCCTTAAAGTAGTCTGCCTGACATTTGAACTTCCTTATAAAATTACATTAAATATGTATCAGCTTAGAGGGCCTACCAAAATAGAATAATGCATTTTCAATTTAGTCTTGGTTACACTTGACCTGTTTTAAAGTGCTCCTCTAATGAAATGGAAGCTATACCAAAATTAATTCTATGCAAGAGGCAGAACAGACTCTGTGTTATTTAATCATAATGCACACCGTCCACTTGCCTGCCCACAGAAACAATACTGAGGTGGCGATTGCTTTAATCTGGCAAGCCTGATAACATTGTCATAATAATCAAAATGAAGTTCAAGTGATTTTCTGACCTGAATCTAACACTCATGTTTTTCTATAAGAAATAAGGAAAAGCAGGGAACCAAGGAATTTCATCTGTGGTGGTTTTAGCTTATAGTTATACTGATAATTCTGTATCAAGGGCAATTGAGCTAAGAAACGGGGGTTTGGAATCCAATCTTCTTCATTGCCATCACCGATTGATCCGCTAAATGCTCGGCCCCATTCTTGGAAATTTTTATATGAATTAACTCAGGAGTGCGTTCATCCTCTCAACCTAGCTAGGTTGTTAAAACTCTATACTTTTTACAGATGATGAAACTGAGGCCAGAAGAGTTTTCAAAGTTACACAACTGTCAAGTTGGAAATCTTGGATTCCAAAGCCTTGTTTTTTTCTGTCTACCACACTGCCCCATTCAGTAAAACGGGGCACCCAGTGTGTGTCCAGCACTCTGCTGGAGTGTGAGTGTGCAGTGGATAAAAAGTCATAGCCCCTGGGAGGGCTTTGACACTAGTGGGAAGACTGGCAGTAGACAAGTAAAGATATAAACAAAATTGAATTGCCGAGGAAATAAAGTGTTGGCATTGAGAAATAAGGAGAAAACAGGTATCTTTTGTTTATTTGTTTGTTTTAAATATACCATGAATTGATGTGGCCTCTCTGGGAAAGAGATATTTTAAGGAGAGATGTGAACAGTACGAAAGCACTAGACATAAGTGAGAGCTGTTGTAGCAGGGAGCAGTAAAGTCCAAGATTATAAGGCAAGAAGGAGCTTAGTGTCTTCCAAGCAGGTACCAGTCCAAGGCCAGTTTGGTGAAAATATAATATATAAAGGGAGAGAAAAGAACGAAATAAGATAAAAACAAATCATGAGCAAATCATTCAGAGACTTGCAGAACCTTCTGGATTCTAAGAACAATAGAAAGCTATAGAAGAATTTCAGTAGGAAAAATGACATGATCTAATTTACATCTTTAAAAGTGCTCTAGATTCTGTGTGGAGAATAGTTTGCTTATTTTGTCTACCTGGTCACAATTTCTGAGAGGGGTATGGAAAAGCTCAACTGACCATTGTTAATTTACTTATTTCTTCCTGAAAGGTTTTGGTTTATATGTTCTGAGCCTGTGTTACAGGCGTATAAATGTTTATGATATCATGCTTTCTTTTTGTATTTTTTCTTTTCCAGTATATAGCATCACTGTTTTCTTATGTGATATTTTTGCCTCAAATTCTATTTTTTAGATTTTAAAATTGCTACTCTGGCTTTTTTGATGTTAACATTTCCTTTTTATATGTCTGTATGTCTTGTTTTAGAAATTTCACTTGAAGAAAACATATGATCAAGTCTTATTTTTAATCCAATCTGAGTATCTGCATCTGGTTTTATTTTTAATTATATGTGAACTTAATTATTTTCCTCTTGCTGTTTGTCTCTCTCTGTTTTTTCTTTCTTTGTTTTGATATATCCAGTTTAGTTCTTCTAATTTTAAAGCTATATGTTATTTTTTGTTTTTAAGGGGGTTGATCTCAGCTGAAGAACTATAGTATGTTTATTTAATCTTCGGATTTCTTAAATTTACCACGATCTACATGTTCCCCATAATAAAAACACTACTTTAGCACAGACTTATATCCCTTTGTTATTCCTCAGCCCTTGTTTTATTAATATTTTCTAAGAACTTAATTTTCCATTGTTAGTGATGAGCTTCTGATTTATTTTAACTAGGTTCTAGCAGTTCTGTGTTTGTTCTTCTCTTTCTCTCTGCTTCTCTCTCCTCCATAATAAAAGTTATTGAGGAATTTGACTACTCCTTTTTCCCCTGACACTTATGACTCCTCTGGAGTTTGTTTGTTTGTTTGTTTTTAATTCACTTATTTGAAAGCCTATTTAAAGAATGATTTTATTGTGTGACCTTAGCAAAAGTTCTGAAATCTTAAATGCCTAAGGATATTTTTATGTTTTCACATTCGAAGAATCATCCAGCTGGATCATCCATCTTTTAAGCTTATCTTTATTATTATAATTTATGTATCTTTCTTATATCTTTATTCTTTAGAGCTGTCATCTAGAAAAGTTCTTCAACATTATCTTGCAAATCACTAATTCATTCTTCATGTATATCCAGTGGGGTATTCATTCCTTCTAGTATATTCTTTATTTTATGCATTGTATTTTAATATCTAATATTTCCAATTATGTGATTTATTTTCCTAGTTTCATGTTGCAGATATCTTAACTTTTCTGCCTAAGCATAAATATACATACTACACTTATTTTAAATTATGTCTATAATTATTGTGCTTTGATTGTTCAATTATTCAATTTAAACCTTTTTTTTGCAGTAGTTGTGTTACTCAGGTGTCTTGCATCTGATCTGCGAGCGCCTGTTTCCCTGGAGGTACCAGTCACTCTGTCTGGCCAGGGGCACTGGGGAAGGGCTAAAGGCCAGGGGTAGAGATGAAAAGCAAGGCAGAAAGTTCCAAACACCCAACCACTGTTGATAATTCCCCTTTGCGTGCACTCCTCCAGGTAAACTCCTTTGTCCTTTTCACCTCAGCTTTTGAGGGGTACCTGCCGAAGAGAAAGAGACTGACTTCTTAGATTTCAATATAATGGCCCAGAGTGTTTGGAAGGGACGAGGCTGGAGGCACTATGATGCCAGAGGCGGTTGGTCAGTCCCACCTATCTTCATCAGCTCCTCAGCCCATCATTTTTATTTCCCTGTTGTTTGTGTTTTACTTCCTTATGTTTTCAGAGCCTTGATTGTTCCATAAATCACTGTCTTCTGAGTGTTGGTGATGATTTAGGTGGTGAAGGGAAAGCAATAATTGTCTGAAGGTAACAAAGCGAAGAAGCTTAGGGGAAGTTAACAATTCCCACGGGCGTCCCTCCACTACCTCCCGCATCACATGCACCAGTTCAAAGCCAGGGGAGGTGCCTGGGATGTATCAAATCAGGTTCTTTGTTTATTTATGTGAAATCCTGGAATTCAAATTTCCTACTTCCTTCTTTGGTTCTTGGGTTTTTCCAATTTTGATCTTAGAGGAGGTGGCTAGGAACCCATGCTAGTTTATCATCATGAAAGCAGTGGGAGTTTTGTATTTTGGTTTATTTTCCTCATATTGCTTTGATTTGAAATAATTAATAACCTTATTTTCCAACTCTAGCTCATGAATTATATTCATGACAGATTCCAAAACTTGATTCATTGTATCAAGTCTGTAGTATATGACAAGTACTTTAAGAAAACTCTTGCTTCCTATGGTATCCTGCTTTTGAATTTCTATAGTAAATCACAGCTTTCTTTCTTCCTCTTTTTTCTTTAGATGTTACAATATCTCACTTGAATTTTATGGGATAGCTATTTTAGGTTTGATGGAAGAGCAAATCTTATTTAATAGAATGTCTTTGTTCTGTTAGCATTTTGTTTGGGTATAAAAAACTAAGGGAGTTCCTCTGCTTTTGTTATTGGAAACTGACTAAACAAATAAGGAGGAAAAAAAGAACAAACCAAAAGCCTAGTGTTAAGACGATTAAAAGGCTTGGAGATTCCAAAATAAGTCACATTAAATTAAAATACAACTGTCATAAAATCCTGGTCAATATTCTTAGATTGAATTAGATAACACTCATTCAACTAGGCTTTTGCTACACGTTAAATAGGCCAATATTGAGTAAAAATCTTAAATCGGCATGTTATCTGATCAGTAACTTTATGTTTTGAAATGTACTCTTGGAAATAGCAAAGATGTTTATCTCAGTTTGATGTATGTGGTTGGCTAAATAATGAACCTCCAAAAATACCTACTTTCTAACCCCTGGAATCTGTGAATAGATTGCCTTCCATGACAAAAGGGATTTTGCAGATGTGATTAAGTTAAAGATCTTGAGCTGGGAAGATAATCCTGAATTTTCTGGATGGGCTCAATGTAATCGCATGGGGTCAATATAAGAGGGAGGTCAGAGGGTCAAAGTCAGGAAAAGAACATGTGACAAAAGAACCAAAGGTTGGAGTGATGCACTTCGAAGAGGAAGACGCATGAGCCAAGGAATGCAGGAAATATTTAGAAGCTGGAATAGGCAAGGAAATGGATTCATCCTGAAACCTCCAGCAACAAAACAACTCTGATGATACATTGAGTTTAGACTTCTGACCTCCAGAACTTTAAGACAATAAATGTGTGTTATTTTAAGCCACTAAATTTGTGGTAATTTGTCAAAGCATCAGTTGGAAACTAATATAGTGTTTACTAGTAAAAAGTTAAAAACAAATCAACTATAGAAGTTAATTAAATAATGGTAAATCAAAACAATGTATATTATGTTGCCATTAAAATTATGTTGTAGAACAATATTTTATAAGATGCCCATACTATATTATTAAGTAAAAAATGTTTTCTGAAACAAAACATTAAACTTAATTTTTTTTTTTTTTTTGACACAGAGTCTCACTCTGTTGCCCAGGCTAGAGTGCCGTGGCGTCAGCCTCACTCACAGCAACCTCCAACTCCTGGGCTCAGGCGATCCTTCTGCCTCAGCCTCCCGAGTAGCTGGGACTACAGGCATGCGCCACCATGCCCAGCTAATTTTTTCTATATTTTAGTTGGCCAATTAATTTCTTTCTATTTTTTTAGTGGAGATGGGGTCTCGCTCTTGCTCAGGCTGGTTTCGAACTCCTGAGCTCAAACGATCCGCCCACCTCGGCCTCCCAGAGTGCTAGGATTACAGGCGTGAGCCACCGCGCCCGGCCTAAACTTAATTTTAATAAGGAAATTGCAAATAACAATAGCTAGCGTTTATTAAGTGCTTCTTGTATACCAACACCTTTTAAATAACTTTATTTGTATTATCTCAATTATTGTCCCTATAAGGTGGATGATATTATCCCCATTTTATAGATAATGTAACTATGGCCCCAAGAAGTTAAAACACTTGCCCACGATCACAGAGTTAGGAAGTTACAGATCGGAAACTAGACTATCAGACCCGTGAGCTTTTACTCCTAATCCTCATTGTATAAACAACCCTAGGAAAAAAAAAATGTCAAACACATTATAACCATTACACAACATTACACAATAGAAAATAGGTGAGTTTTATTTTCTTCTTTTCTTTATCTGAACAATAAACTTTAATTACTTTTGAAGTACAGAAAAAATAAACTTAATAACAGAAAATAAAAGTTTTAAAAAACAGTCGAGATAATCTTTAGAAAAATACTTCATGTTCTCATTTTATTTTTAGAAAAAAAAATAGTACCTTTCATCTTTCAAACTAAATTGCTGTGAGGATTTTATATAAATATGTAATTGTCTAGAGAATGAAATTATGTCATGACCTACTTGATTACATACCATTCAGAGTTTTGCAAATCTAACATATGCATAATTAAATACCAATACATTTACTTACACATGCCAGTAAAAATACTTATGAGAAGATGTAACATAAGAAATTGAACTAAAAATTAACCTTAGGGAAAAATGGCATCTGGTTAAACTTTTTACATGACCCACTCCATCACCACTTACACATAAAGTACCAACAAAGACACAAAAAAACTATCAGAAAGGCATCATATGAATAAAAAACTAAATTGGTAAAAGATTTGCATTCTGCTCTTAAAGTAAGATAACTATTCAACTCTGCATCCACCAGATCCCTTGTTCAAAATATGAAGTCTGCTAAAGCAAAATCTTGGCAGCTTTCCCTCCACCGTGAGTGTTCTGCTTTTGAAGTAGACAGAGTGCTGCTTCACACATCCTCAATCAATCTCAGCTGTTGCACATCTTATTGGTAATTGTACTTCCTAAGACATAGAAAGGCAAATTTACAGAGAAATGGCTAGTCTCAGAAAAAGACAAGCTTTTGTAAACATAAGTAGTGAGGATTTTGTTTTTTCATTTTATCACATTCATTTATAAAAGTAGGGGGTAGGTCTAGGAGAAGATTCCCTATGCATCCAACTGCTAAAACAGGGTAATGGGAAGGGAGCTACATCCTCCATAAACTATCCAGTTAAATGCAAGGGAAAGGACTGAACCAGCAAGCAACTGAACCCAGAAGAGTTCAAGTCAAAGATAATGTCATGATTTTTCCATTAGCATTTACTAGGTCAGCCTAGCTCTCCTTATGTTCAAAGATTAATAAACAGGAATGATAATAAACTCATAATTACTAGGTACTACGGGGTGCTAAAAAGGAAATACTTGAAGATTCAGAAGAAAAATAGAGCCCTTACAGTGATTCAATACCAGAATGAGAATATTTGTTTTTCTCATTAACCATTATATCACCAGCTCCTAAAACATTTGTATGACTAACAGTGAGCATTCAATAAATATGTATTTAATTAATGAATAAAACTTTTAGAAAATTATTCCACATCCTCAGTGAGTGGCAAGAAGTCTTTGAATCCACAAAGCATCAATGTAAAGCTATAGAGAGAATAAGCTAATACCAAAACAAAATAAAAGAAAGAAAGGAATGGAAAAAAGTACAAGGCAAGAAAATTTAAAAGAAAATAAGAGTGCAATTGATGGAGTAATACATGTCTATAAATAAATTTTCATATATATATACATACATATATTTCTTGAATACTCTCAGTCTATAATTTGTTAGTGTCATTTTTTTAATGTACAAAAATATTTAATTTTTATATACTAGAATTTATCTCTCCTTTCTTTTTAATTTCAAAAACATTACAAGTATTTTTTTTGTTACATGGATGACTTGTATCATGCTGAAATCAGGGCTTTCAGTGTACCTATCACCAGAATAGTGTGCATTGTACCTGACAGGTAGATTTTTATTGTTCACCCCTAATGCCATTCTCTCCCTCCTTAGTTTTCAATGTCCATAACACCACTTTATGACCACATATCTCTCTCATTTAGCTCCCACTTATTAATGAGAACATGTGGTATTTGTTTTTCCATTCTTGAAATACTTCACTTAGGAAAATGGTCTCCAGTTACATCTAAGTTACTGCAAAACACATTTATGTGTATACACACACACTACATTTTCTTTATGCACTCATCAGTTGATGGGCACTTAGATTGGTTCCGTATCTTTGCAATTGTGAATTGTGTTGCAACAGACATTTGGGTGCAGGTGTCTTTTTGATATAATAGCTTATTTTCCTTTGGGTACATACTCAGTAGTGGGATTGCTGGATCAAATGGTAGATCTACATTTAGTCCTCTGAGGAATCTCCATACTGCTTTCCATGGTTGGAAAGCTACAAACTAATGGTTGTATTAGTTTACATTCTCACCAAAAGTGTGTAAGCATTACCTTTTCACTGAAAAATCTCTATTGTTTTTGACTTTTTAATAATGGCAATTCTGACAGAGGTAAGGTGGTATATCACTGTGGTTTTAATTTGAATTTTCCTAATGATTAGTGATGTTGAACATTTTTTTCAGATGTTTTCTGGCCATTTCATGTCTTTTTCCCACTTCTTGATGGGATTTTTTTTTTCTTGCTGATTTGTTTGAGTTCTTTGTTGATTCTGGACATTAGCCCTTTGTTGAATGCATAGTTTGCAGATATTTTCTACCATTCTGTAAGTTGTATAAGCTCTGTTGATTATTTCCTTTGCTGTGCAGAAATATTTTAGTTTAATTAAGTTCCTTAAAAGTTCTCTATACATGGATCAGAATAATTGATACTTACCAGTGTAAAAACACCTGAAAGTTAAAGCTCACAGCTCTTACAAAACAGTAACACAAGGGAGAAAAATGGGACATTAGAACAAATGAACTTAATAGACACTCATAAAACACTCTACCCATTAGCACATGGGACATTTTACAAGATAGATCATATATTAGGCCACAAAACAAGTCTCAGCAAATTCATAAAAATTGAAATCCTCCCATGTATCTTCTCATATCACAGGTGAATAAAACTATAAATAACTCCAGGAGGAACTCTCAAATCTGCAAAAAGTCATAGAAACTAAACAACCTTCTGCTGAATGATCCTTGGGTCAATGGTGAAATTAAGAAGGAAATCAAAAGATTTTTGAACTGAAGGACCAAAAAGACTCAAGCATCAAAAATCTATGGGATGCAGAGAAAGCAATGCTAAGGGGGAAGTTCACAGCCTTAAATACTTATATAAAAAAGACCAAAATATCACAAATTAACAAACTAATGTCGCAACTCAAGAATCTAGTAGAAGAAAAACAAACTAAACCCAAAGCTAGCAGAAGAAAAGAAATAACAAAGCTTGGAGCAGAACTAAACAAAATAGAAACAAAAAAAAAAGGATCAAGAAAACAAAGTTTATCATCTTCGAAAAGATGATAAAAGATAATCTACCTATATATAGGTTAACCAGAAATAGAAAAGAAAGGACTCAAATAAGCTCAATCAGAAATGAAAAAGGAGACATTACAAATGGTACCACAGACATACAAAATATCATTCATGACTACTATGAAAACTTCTACCAACACAAACTAGAAAACCTAGAAGAAATAAATAAATGTTTGGAAACATACAACCTCCCATGCCTTAATCAGGAATTAATAGAAATCCTGAATAGACCAATAACAAGTATCAAGATTGAAACAATAATAAAAAATCTTCAACCAAGAAAAGACCCAGACCAGCTGGATTCACAGCCAAATTCTCCCAGACCTATAAAGAAGAACCGGCTCCTATTCGACTGAAACTGTTCCATAACATTGAGGAGGGAATCCTCCTTAGCTCATTCTATGAAGCCAATATCATCTTGACACCAAAGCCAGGAAAGGATGCAACAAAAAAAGAAAACTACAGATCAATATCCCTTATCAATGTAGATGTAAAAATCCTCAACAAAATACTAGCAAACCGAATACAACAGCACATGAAAAAGATAATTCACCACAATCAAGTTGGTTTCAACCCACAGATACAAGGATGGTTCAGTATACACAAATCAATAAATGTGATAAACAGAAGCAAAAACAAAGACCATACAATCATCTCAATAGATGCAGAAAGAGCATTCAATAAAATCATCACCCCCTCATGATAAAAACCCTTAACAAATTAGGTATAGGAGGAACATAACTCAAAAATAACAAAAACCACATGCAGCAAACCCACAGCCAGCATCATACTGAATGGGGAAAAGTTGAAAGCGTTCCCACTAAGAAATGAAACAAGGCAAGGGTGCCTACTTTCAACACTTCTATTCCACATAGTACTGGATGGCTTAGCCAGAGCAATTCAGGCAAAAGAAAGAAACAAAGGGCAACCCAATCAGTAAAGAGTAGGTCAAACTATAATTGTTTGCCAACAATATGATCTTATATCTAGAAAACCCTAAAGATTCCACCAAAAGACTTCTAGAATTGATAAATAAATTCAGTACAGTCTCAGGTTACAAAATCAAGGCACACTAACCAGTAGCATTTCTCTACGATAATAGCAATCAAGCTAAGATTTAAATCAAGAACTCAATACCATTTACAACAACTGCAAAGAAAATAAAATACTGAGGAATAAACTTAACTAAGGAGGTGAAAGATCTGTAAAAAGAGAACTACAAAACACTGATGAAAGAAATCATAGATGGCACAAACAAATGAAAAAACATCCCATGTTGATGGACTGGAAGAATCAACACTGTTAAAATGTCCATACTGACCAAAGTGATTTACAAATTCAACATTTCCCATCAAAATACCAATGTCATTTTTCACAGATCCAGAAAAAGTAATGTTAAACTTCATATGGAACCAAAAAAGAACCCAAAATAGCCAAAACAATCCTAAACAAAAAGAACAAATATGGAGGCATCATCACATTACCTGACTTCAAATTATACTACAAAGTTGTAGTAACCAAGACAGCATGGTACTGATATAAAGGTAGACACATAGACCAATAGAACAGAATAAAGAACCAAGAAATAAAACAATATAGCTACAACCAACTGATTTTCAACAAAGCAGACAAAAACAAAAAAACTCAGGAAAGCCCCCCTATTCAATAAATGGTGCTGAGAAAACTGAATGGTCACAGGCAGAAAGATGAACCTGGGTCTCTCTCTCTCACCATATACAAAAATTAACTCCAGATAGATTAGACTTCAGTGTAAGGTCTGAACCCATGAAAATTCTAGAAGAAAATGTAGGAAAAATCCCTTCTAGAAATTGGCCTACACAAAGAATTTATAAGTAAATCTCTAAAAGGGAAATATAGCAGTAACAAAAATAAATAAATAGGACTTCATTAAAATCTTTCCCTTTTTATTTCTGGTTTCTAGTTTTTATGTTTGACTTTTAAAAGCCCTTATCATAATAAAATTATTCTTTAAAATTTCTATTTCTTTTATATTTTTAATCTTAATCTCTTTGACCCAACTGAAATTTACTATTATGCATGATGAGAAATTTGTGTTTAATGAATATTAAAGAAATAAGCTTTAAAAGAAATGACTTCTTTAGTGACTTATAATCACAGACTAAGTAATTAGCATCATTACTCCCACCAAAGACAATTTTAAAAGCTGAAAAATTATAAATATCATCTCCTTGAAGCCTTTGGAGAATTAATATGACAGAGATGAAATAGTGGGCAAAGATCCGTAAGAAGATAAACATCTCAAAAGAAGACCTTAGCATTTGGGGCTACTTTTCCCTAGGGATGTTTAGCAATTCTGGAAATAATAGTCCAGGACCTGCTTCATCAAAGACCTTGAAAATGTACCCTGCTTACAGTGTTTCTTCAAGGCGGAACCCAAGAATTAAGTGTGAGCAGGAAATAGGGGTATCTCATATCACCTGCAGATCTCTTCAAATTACTTTGATCCCTGGAACAGAATTAGTGAGATTCTGGATTACTATTGACACTAGTTGCCTGGCATTAGCAAGCCTAAATTCTCACTTTGCCCAAAATTATTTCTAAGAAGTACTCTCACCAATACAATGTCCAAGAATAAAAGATAACTAGGCATCCAATGAGACAAGACAATAAAACCATAGCCAAATCAGGGTTCATGCAGAAAAAGAGAAGCCATTATACATGCTACAGGTATAAAGCATTAAATATAAGTACTGTAGGCTTATACCAATCCTGGAAGATCTGAAAAGCTTCCACTGAAAATTACTGCACTCAGTCTGAAGCACCAAAGTAGACCTTCTCAAAGGCTTCCTAATAACTGCTGTATTTTTCCAGAAATTCTCAGAAGTTCCTACAAACTACCACAGTCTGTAGAAGTGAAATTGGTGGATACGAAGGGCTTACCAGAAGGTCACTGTAAATTTCAGATTGGCCCACACATTTAGCTGCAAATGCCTCTGGAGAATAGTGGCTTCTTTTCCTCCTCTACCTTCCTAATAATCCCAAGGGTCTCTCACATAGCAGTATGCAGGGACGGGGATTTTGACAATTGTGACTTTTGGTTTCTTTTCTTGGATTCTAGCATATTTGGTTTTGCCTGTCAGAGATATCATCCCAAGCAACATTATTCCTTCAATTTACCTTAGTATGTGATTTAACCTGCTCTAGTCTCACCACCTAGCCTTTTGCTGACACCACATTACAACAATAATATACTTACTCCACTGTTCATCTGTCTCCAATATATTTACCTTCCCCTAAGTAGCTGGTGAGGTCCTGGTCTTCTCTAAAGACTACTTCACTTGTTATATACCACCATTCTTTGCCCATTTACCTCCACCTCTTCCTCTTCCTTCTTAGATTTAGTCATTCCTCTGTGCTATTCTCTATGACACAGAAGCATGATTCTATTGATTTCTTATCAAACACTAATTTTCCTTAATTGTTTGCATATCTACCTCACCTGTAAGTCTGTGACCATTCCTGAGGGCAGGTATTTGCTATGTCTTCCTTACTCATTTTCTGTTACTAACACTTAGCTCTCTACCTCACTGAGATTCTCAGCAGTTCTGGTGAATGAAATTCACTGGTTCATTGCCAGTTTGGCAGTGAAGTTTATAAAATCTGGATGTTTGGAATGTGCCCACAAACTAAAGTCAAGTTTTCCCAAATTATTTTGTTTACACCATACAGAATGAGTTGGTCACACATTTATGTTAAATACATGGCATAGTTTAATCTATAAATACCAATATTCTTTCTAACTAGGAATATTTGGCAGATTGTGATAGGGACGGTGTAATATTCCTTGTAACATAGACCTTTCCAAATAAGCTTTTTAAAAATCAGGACCATAAAAAAATTATACTTTTTAAATCAAATTTGAAAGGCTCTTTTAAAAATAATAATGGACATCATGCAGCTATATAATCCTATAAAAATGGCATAGATCTCCTCAGGATTACTTCATTATTCTAGGGCCTTCTCACATAAATCCAATATTAATTGAAGATTAAGGAAAATAAATGTGTGCATTTTGATATTGCTAAAAGGTTTTATGACTCACATGCTCAATCAGTAGAACACTATTTTCAACGTCTTCTAATTTATGAGGCATTTTTGTTGTTGTTGTAAAAGCCATCAGTGTAAGGGGGAAAAAATCAAATGTAGTTAGTGATTGAAAAAATGTAATACTTTTCTCTTGGTGAGTCCTGTGGTCCTACCCCTGCAGCTTCAGTCAAGCTTGAGCAATTTGTGATGATGCCACTCTCTAGCACACCTCCAGTGTGGCCCCTGGAGTTTAAGAATGTCACCATGTGCTTTGTCAGAATGTCTGTAGGTATTCATACTGCTAGATTTTTTAAAAAAGTATTTTGTACCTAATTAACTACTGACTCATAGCACCTGCAGATGTCTTCAAATTACTTTGATCCCTGGAACAGAATTAGTGAGATTCTGGATCACTAGTGACACTAGTTGCCAGGCATTAGCAAGCCTAAATTCTCACTTTGCCCAAAATTATTTCTAAGAAGTACTCTCACCAATACAATGTCTAATAATAAAATATAACTAGGCACCCAATGAGACAAGACAATGAAACCATAGCCAAATCAGGGTTCATGCAGAAAAAGAGAAGCCATTATATATGTTAATGGCTTCTTTTAAAAATAATATTGAACAATTTTTTTTGTTTACAAAATTTTCCCCATATTATCTGTCAACAAATATTAATTAAACAGGATGGCAGTGTACAGAAACAAGGTAAAAATTGTCCCTTCCCTCAAAAAGTTTAGAGTCCTTAGAGTCCAGGTATGATGCAAGAACCCCAAAATTCAGGGTTTTATAGATTTTAATGGTATTTCTATTTACCCTTTTAAAAGTAGTTTTAATTTGTTTTTCAATTACATTTTAAAATGGGAACATATAACAGTGGTTAGAAACAGGAAGTGTAAAGCAGAACCTTAAAGTCTGTGAAAACAAGCCAAAAAAAATTTTCTAAAAATTCTATCTGGTGACATGATATGTTCCATCTGA
The DNA here is from genome assembly GCA_008086735.1 of Cheirogaleus medius. Classification (NCBI taxonomy): domain Eukaryota; kingdom Metazoa; phylum Chordata; class Mammalia; order Primates; family Cheirogaleidae; genus Cheirogaleus; species Cheirogaleus medius. The sequence goes on from VBSM01000413.1 coordinate 19,114,194, forward strand.
TCCTGCTTCTCCCCACAAATAGACTTGACAGTGAAGACCATGATAAATGCTCAATCCATTCATTGAGAGTAAATACAGCAGTGCACTCAGGAGGAATGGGCAGTCACTATGTAGAAGTGTGTGTTTTATATCTATGGAGATGCAAATGGTCTATGCCTGAACATGTACTTCCTTAAAAAATTATTTATGATAAATGCATGAAATAATTACTCTTGCCATAATATTTAATCAGCACTGACACAACTTCTGAGAGCTTTTCGTGGGGGGTGATGGTGGGGCCTAAAAAGAGGAAGAGTTGGTTAGGAGCAAGCAAATGAAAAAATTACTTTTTTAATCCTTAAATATTTCTTTAAAATCACTTTCCGAATCACCTACAAGATGAAGCTTGTGCAATAGAAAAAATCATCACAAAGCTGTGTGTTAGCATGGCCAAAACTTTATCAAGCCATGTGACAATATCAAATGACACATGTCGTGACTTTCAGAAGACACATGAGCAAATGGCTCAGATACTCTGATTAACCTAGATTTTACTTGAAAACTAGACAGAAGCAGAGATATTATTGACTTGGGCCTTTTATTGCTACTTGTTCTCCATATTTAGAATGATGACATGTATAAAGTGCTCAACAGTGAATTAAATAAAAGAAGACATTTTTAACTTCTTTCAGTGAGATTTTAGTGAGCATGTTTGCATGCAGCATTAGCATTAGTGTTTGCCCAGAGGAGTGTGGGAGCATTGCCTATGTTAAACCCATTGGGCACAGTGTCCTCCTCAGTGTTCACCAAAAACTCTACCTACTGAGAGATTATCTTGGTATGCTCAATGAAGTAGTAACATTGGTAACTTTTAGTTATTAGAAAATAATTTAATGTTTTTAGACAAATTTATAATGCAATGGGAAATCTCTTTGAGAGTTTATAACACAAATTTGTTCTGTCTCAGGCAGGGGTGACAGTGTTCAGTTTTCTACTCAGTGTTGCACTATTATTTTTCATGGAAGAAAAAAAATGTTGCAAAAGAGGAAAAAAGAATGGATAAAGGGAATGATTTCACACTTGACCTTAATAATCTTTAAATGTAAAGCTGGCTTATTTCGCAGGATTTTTTTTTCTTTAATGCTATATGCTCTCCAGCAATATCTTTGAGGGAGCATTGAATATTTTTATCACATATATAAAAATTATTATAATGAAAGTAAATCATGGTGTTAATGGAAGAACATTATCATTCATTTTTAATGCCTGAAAATGCACTTTGAAGAGTATCTTTTTTGAAATAGCAGGACTAGACAATTCCTTTAAGTCATCCTGCCATAGGGACATCTGAACTCCTTAAGAAGAAGTTTTTAAGCAATTGAAGAGCATTGTAATTTGCATTTGTGTGGTTATTTTAGTCTGTATTACCAAATATTATGACATCAAGAGTGACATGGGAATTTTCCTGTATACTTACTCAGAGACAAAATCGATTTGCCTTAATTCCGTGAAATGTTCTGAAACTGCTGGGATCAGGGCCATCACATCATGTCCAGTAACTAACAGGATAGACACAGCTGCCTTACGACTTTTGTGGGCTTTGGACACTGTTGCCTTGGTGGATCCTTTCCTCTAAAAATCAATATTAAAATTACATTTTATGAGCATTTTAACATAGGTAAAAATATAATCTGGTCTAGATTTGTTATTATATGTTCATTTCCATTATAAATTTTCCTGAATTAAAAAAATTAAAATCAAAATATTTTCATAAGCCTTTTAAAATAGCAGAAATAGCAGACGGCCTAGGCCTTGTATCTACTATGTCTAACAGGTAAATCAACCCTGAAGATGGAATATATCTTTATTTCATCATGTCAGGAATTTAAAACATGATTTTTAGATTTAAATTATCTTCATATAGGAATTCCTTGGTTCACAAAAATGTCTGACGATACCTGAGGTGGTTCACAGACCAGCTAGGATAGTGGGGAAGTCTCCTCCACTTCTTCAGAGTGAACATTTTTACTTTAATCTGATATATATTTGTGTTCTTTGTAATATTTAATTTGTAAAGAAGGGCCTCACTGCTTTAAAAATTTGTGAAAATCATTAATATGGAATCTATACATTATTTAAACATAGAAGCTGATTATTGTACTTCAAATTATCTTTTAATTAACTTGATCATTTGTATGCATCTGGAAATTTACTAAAAAATATGCACTCAGTAAAATCTTTACATATGCTATGAAAATTAAATGCAGGAGTACATGTATTATTTCCCAGGAACAGCAAATCAGAGATGGCATTACATAAGTTCATTGCTTTAAACTCCTTATTCTTTGGTTTATTAAAAAAAAATTCAGGCTTTTTCAGCATTGTAAGTTCCTATGGATTTCATAGTCTATGAAAAATAAGGTAGTGAGACTATTTTGTTGATTTATTTTTCAGTGTCCAATATTCAGTTAGACCATGCAAATTCATGTATCACAGCTGATTGCATTTGTCAGCTGTTTGGTGTTTTTGTCATTTTTTTTTTAACTACCCTATTTTGTCAAGTATATTGAAGCCTTGACCTAGCTGCAGTAATAGCTCAAAGTTCTGATGAACAATCTAGTAGCAAGAAGTTATTAGAAGAGAGAGACACAGAATGACAGATGTCAATAAATATTAAAGACTAAAGATTTTTAGCTTGTATTAATTTTTATATGGTTGGTTTTCATTTCTGAGTATAAAATCATAGATGGCATGAGCTTATACATGTTAATTTATGTTAAAATCAGAAAGTTTTAGAAGTAGAAAGGGTTGGGGACATGTTGTGTTGGAGAGAGCACTGGGCCAGGAGAGAGGTAGCCCTGGCTCTGCCACTTATTGCTCATTAGCCAGTTAGCCTCCACAAGCTTCAGTTTCCTTGCCAGTAAAGTACATGATTGCAAAGATGAAATAAGACAATTAGGGACTAGCAGTTTTTCAGACGAGATGATCTGAAATAATTCTTAATATAAAAACTTAGAAATGCTAGATAAAAATATAACAAATATTCTTATCTATGTTTAGCTGTACTTGCAAGAAGGGAAGAGAAAAATCCAGGAATCATAAAGGAAGAGAGCACCATAAACCATAGAAATTGGCCTGAGAGTTGGCAGTATGGCTGCCCTGGGGGGCTGATCATTTGGGATCATCTGGTGGCATAGCTGCCAATGCCCAATCAGAAAAAGAAGACAAAGCAATGGGGCTGCATGGGATGCACAAACACTTCAGGATTTTTTAAAAATTAAAAATTTTTAAAAAGCTCTTTAAAATAGTATGGTCTTGGTGAAAGTATCCACTAGGAAAAAAAAAAATCCAACCACCCACACAGAGAGTTAAAAAGAAAGCTTGTCTTTTATTTTAGCTTGAATTCTGTACGTACAAGTAAAAAATTCTCTGAGAAATTTAATCACCGAGTTGCACTACATTCCAGTTAGGAGCTCAAATTTTTATTGTCTGCATGATCTGGGAATCCCAAAGAACCTTTTTCTTTTTTTTTTTTTTAATCAGGCCAATGATAACCCATGTCAAGTAAACACAATCTCTCTGAAAGGGTGAAATTTCTGCAGTGCAGACAGTGCATGCTGAGTGATAATGAGTCCCTGCCTCCACTTTTCCATCTTGGTACCAGAATGTTGGCATTAGCTATGTGCCCCAGGGCAAGAGATCGCAGGATTTTTTTTTTATTATTTCAAGTAATTGACAGAACAGAAAAAAAATAGCTGCAGAGATGGAGAGTTCAGAGAATTTTCCCAAAAAACAGTCCAACCTGAGTAGTCTAGAAAGAAAGCCACCTGATAACCAGCCCCAAATACATATATAGATCTTATAATCAGCTTGTTAGTGACTCATTCATAATAGAAACCAATATCTAGAGATCACTAGATATTTGAGGAAAACTTCCAACAGAGGAAAAGAATTATGAGAGAGAAAGAAAGAGAGACCAAAACAAATGGCCTTAAAGAAAGTAGAGACAATGGAAGGAACAGAAGAATTTTTTTAAAAAATATAATGTTCTATGGAAAGGGAAGATTCTATGACTAGAAAAGAGTGTGCTTGGATATTACAAATATGAAAGGAAAAATAAAAAGTAGTTTAAAAGTTTACAAGAAAAAGTTAAGGAAAACTTCCAAAAAGTATAACAAAAAGACAGAAAGTAGAAAAGATCAGAAAATTTGAGAATCAGTTCAAGACTTTTAACATCCTAATAAGAGTTCCAGGATGAGAGAACAAAAAAATACATGAGTTGAAATTATCAAGGAAATAATTCAAGAAAACATCCCCAAACTGAAAGACATAGTTTTCAGACTGAAGGGACCAAATGTGTACCTAGTAAAATGGGTGATGGGCACACTTATAGCTGTGATTCAAGCATTACAAAAACAATCCATATAACCAAAAACATTTGTACCCCCTTAATATTTTGAAATAAAATATTTTTTAAAAAGTTATAAACACTGGAAACAAACACTACATTCTACACCTACCAAAAAATAAAAAATACTTTGTTCAAAGGATCAAGAATTAGGATGGCCTCTAACTTCTTAACTATAATCATAGAATCTAGGGGGGGAAAAAGGAGCAATTACTTCAAGTTTTTGAAATAAATAAAATTATTTCTAATCTAGAATTCTACATCCAGTCATGCTATCAATTGAATGGCAAGATAGAATATTAATATTTTCAACAATTAAAGCCTCAAAACTTTATATCCTATTCTATGATGCTTATTGAAATCTGAAATCTGTATTTTTTGAAAACAAAGGAAACCATCTAGAAAAATGACACTGGACTCAGGAAAAAGGGCTTCCAAAACAGTAAACACACATGAAATCCCCAGGATGACAGCAATGAAAGTTTCCAGGACACAGAAATGGCTTTAAATCAGCCCCAGAGAGCCAAAATTTCAGATCATAGCAGAACAGAAGGCTCCAGAAGAGAGCGTTAAGAAAAAATAATAAAATCAGTAGATTTTCCTATGTGTTTGAATGTGGAGAGAAGATATAACTTCTAGCAAGATTAGGGATAAATTTGGGGGAGGATCATAAAAAATTAAGCAAAAAGGAAAAAGCAGCTAATAGCAAAAAGTTAGTGTAGTAGATGACTCAATATTTGTATAGTCAAAAATATTATACAACCATATGTGGAGAATAGAGGAAGAGGATATAGGGACAAAGAGGGGGAAATTGTAAAGAAAATTAAAATTCCCTAATTTCCACAGTAACAAGTCAATAAACAACATCAAGTATTTAAAAAAAATAATAAAATCAATGTTGTCATATGTTTAGGAATACAAAGGATAAATACCAAAAGAAATACTTCGATGTAATGCATCTACAGAGAAAGAACCATAGTGAAAAATTATAACATACGTCTGCTTAAAATTATATAATAATAGGTAAGAAAGAACGGGAAACGTTAGAAAACTGCAAATTTTACAGAATTCATTAAAATTGTGAATCATTAGATTTAAGAAAGTCTCTACTTTCTGTGCAAATATCTATACTAGAGAAATGTAGTAAATACAGGACACCAAAGACAACAAGGAAGAACAAAACAGAAAAACGTGGGTATCTCCAAATAAACTAATACTATATTTTTCAACAAAATCAAGAGGATAATGACATACTATTACGTAAAGATTAAAAAATAAAAATCATTAACCTAAAATTATATATCCAGCTAAATTATGTTTCAAGAGAAAAAATAAAATAAATTCTGAGGTGTTTACCACATGTATTTTCACTATGAAAACTAAAACATTTAGTTATGCAAGAGGAAAATTAAGTACAGAATGCCATGAAATATAAGAAGAAACTAGGAATGAATAAATTAATAAGCAAATGGATAAAGCTAAAAACCTATCTACTATAAAACAGTAGCAATAATAATAATTAACTTAAGGGACTCGAGATGATAAACACCAAGCAATAAATCAGAAAATGTAGTGTATATCCTGATTATCCTGATGTGATTAATTCAAATTGTATGTCTGTATTAAAACATCACATGTACCCTATAAAGATATACAACTATTATGTACCCATAATAATTAAAAATTTTAGACAGTGTAACTTTAAAATCACAAAAATAAAATGTGTAACTTCCAAATGCATGTGGATGGGAGGAGGGGAGAGTGACAAAGGGAGATGTGAATAAAATAAACTCTATCAACATAGTAGAATGAAGAAAGGTAAAAGAAGCAAAGAAAAAGCAAGCATGGCCCAACACTTCTAATCATCAGGGAAATGAAAATCAAAACCACAATGAGATATCACTTATCTCCAGTGAGAATGGCCTATATTAACAAGTCCCAAAACAATAAATGTTGGTGTGGCTGTGGAGAGATAAGAACACTCCTACATTGCTGGTGGGACTGCAAACTAGTTCAGCCTCTGTGGAAAGCAATATGGAGATACCTTAAAGCCATACAAGTGGATCTACCATTTGATCCAGCAATCCCATTACTGAGTATCTACCCAAAAGAACAAAAGTCACTCTATAAAAAAGACTCCTGCACTCAAATGTTTATAGCAACACAATTCACAATTGCAAAGATGTGGAACAACCGAAGTGCCCATCAATACATGAGTGGATTAATAAAATGTGGTATATGTATACCATGGAGTACTATTCAGCTCTAAGAAACAATGGTGATATAGCACCTCTTGTATTTTCCTGGATAGAGGTGGAACCCATTCTATTAAGTGAAGTATCCCAAGAATGGAAAAATAAGCACTACATGTACTCACGAGCAAATGAGTATTAACTGATCAACACCTAAGTGGACATGTAGGAATAACATTTATCGGGCGTCAGGCAGGCGGGGGGTAAGGGGATGGGTATATACATACATAATGAGTGTGATGCGCACCAACTGGGGAATGGACACGCTTGAAGCTCTGACTCGAGGAGGGAGGAGAGCAAGGGCAATATACCTAACCTTAACATGTGTACCCCCATAATATGCTGAAAACTAAATAAATAAATAAAATTATTAGAAATCCACTGTATGACTAGTCACAATTAATGTATATGAATCAAACTCAATGTCATTAAACAGACATGAAATTGACAGATTATGAATTTAACTCAAAGAAAGCAAAATTCAGCTATATCGGGGTTTCAAGAGACATACCTAAAGTCTAAGAAAGACATAGATGATTGAAAGCAAATGGATGGAAGAAATAAATAACAAGCCAATAAATGGCAAAAGAAAGTTGGAATTGATCTATTAATATCAAACAAAATTGACTTTATGGCAAGAATAATAATCAAAGAAGAAGAGAAACACTATATAATGAGAACACACCAGAACAATCTCTTAAGTTTAAAATTGTATACACCAATAACACAGTCTTGAAAATATAGAGTAAAAATCAAAATTTCACGAAGAAATAAGAAATTTACATAATAAGAAAATTTAATATATCTCAGTAATTTCTGGATCACACAAACATTTTGAAAATATAAACGATATACAAATAATGCAATCAACAAAGTTTATGTATTAATAACGCACCACTTCTCAACTGGGAAGCTAGAGGTATTGGCCAAACTTACCAATTCTTTCCTGTCCAGAAGGGCCTTAGGTTGCCACTGTCCTTCAGTCAGCTGATGCCAGCAGCAAGCCTCTTGGGAAGTACTGACTTAGTTGAGATCTGACAGAAAAGATGTGGGGCACACAGACATTCACAATAATGGTTTCTGTCTTGTTTTATATATACCTAAGATATATAATTTAAAAATGGGAGAATTTAAGTCTTCCTGAATAGGTTTTTACAAAATCTCTGATCTACTTCAAAAGGCAGAACTTCAACACATCACACAAACTTCATCTGCCTCAAAGTTTCCTTTTCTCTTGCACTTTTTATCCTGTGTTCCCTTGGCTCTGCAGCTGCTGATTTCACTTCTACATCAATTATTTTCTGAATATGTTCTAGTCAGCTTTCTGCCATACCACCGATCTGGTTAACGCCAACAATGACTTCCACATTGCCAAACAGTTCTCAGTGTTTATCTTACCGGGCTCCTCAGGATATTTAACACAGTGGTTCTCTCTCTCCTTTTCAAAGTGCCTTCCCTTTGTCACTTGATTTCCAAGGCCCCACATCCTGCTAGCTTTCCTCCCACTCAACTGATTCCTTTGTGGTCCTTAGTGATTCCTCTTCATCTTTCTGAACTCAAATATCAGAGCACCTGAGGGCTGTATCTCTACCTATCTTCTTTATCTATACTCAGTTCCTAGGTTATCATACCTGTTCCATGGTTTTAAAACCATTTAAATACTGTGAGTCCAAATTTTTTAACTCCAATTTTATATATTCAACTACTTACTCATCATCTTTACTTGGATATCTAATAGGCATCTCAAACTTAATATTTCCAAAACCACACTCTAAAATTCACTCTCACCTATCCAGAGATAACCCTGATATAGCTCTGCATAATCTTCATCTTTAAATCCATTATTCTAGTTTCTCAGGGCCAAAACCTTGATGTCTGTCTTCCCTGCTTTCTTTTCCTTATCCAACATTCAGCCTGGCCCATAATCAATTTTTCAGTAAATTATATGAATCATCTTCACCTTAAACATGTATCCTAAATCCAGCCACATTTCACTTCCTCTGCCACTATCAGCCTAGACACAGTTCCATATCTCTTGCTACAGTTGCAATAATCATATAACTAGTTTCCCCACTTCCACTTCTAGCTTCCTAAACTCTATTCTCTACCCAACAGAGTAAAACTTTGAAATATAAATCTGATTATGTCATTAGCATGCTCAAAACTCTCCAATGGGTCCCCATCAAACTCAAGGGGAAAAAATCCAATGATCTTACCACACCTAAAAGATATAAATAATCTGCCTGGTGGCTATTTCTCTGACCATTTTTCTTATCACTTTGCTTCTCACTTCCTCTGCTGCAATCATATGGCCCTCTTAGCTGGTTCATGTCCCTTTGCAACAGCACTTGCTGTTCTCTCTAGCTAGACCGCTCTTTCCCAATGCATGGAAATCACCCTCAGTTCAGTCACTTCTTCGGACAGGACTTCCCTAACCACTCTATTTAATAGCAACCCCTCTCACCAATGACTCGCCATCCCATTGTCCCGATTAATTTACCTCAGTAGTACTTAGCACTACCTGATGCATTTTCTTGTTTTTATTTTTTTGATGTTCTTTCTCCAACCTCTTTTCCCCTAATAATATATGAACTCCATAAGGGAAGGAACTCTGTTTTACTTACTGTTATTATCTGTAATAATGAGTAAAACAGCACCAGGAACATAATTAGAGCTCAATAAATATTTGTTTAATGTTTGCTGCATTAACACATTTGGACTTTAGATAAACTACAGGTGCACATTAAAAATTGCATAAGAAAATATTACTTAAAAATGTGTGTACAAATGTGGTTACCCATTTTCCTCCCATTAAATTAAAGAGGAAAACATCTCCAGACCCTTCTGGAATATTTAGAAGAAATGAAAGATGTGATGAAAGATACAGGCATGGTTTCTGCCCTCCCTCATGTATGAAATTTGGGATAAGTACTATAGAGAAAATAAGGAAGGTTATAATGTCACTGGGAAATTTATTTTTAGATAGAGCAAATAACAGGGGCTTGCAGTGAAATGAATTGATGAGCAGAAGGAAGTTATACTGGCAAGAGTTGGAGGAGAGGCACCATAGTGAGAAGAGTAAGTGCAAAGTCACTTGGCCAGAAAAGAACTCAGTGTGTTGAAGGAACAGAAAGGAAGCGAGTGGGGCTGACACACAATGAGTAATGGGAGAATTGCAGGAGACTGTGTCATAAAGATATGCCTCATGTGTGTCTTTACCAACTATGGTAAAGAGTTTGAATGTTATTCTAAAGGAAATGGGGAGTCATGGACATACTTAATTAGGGAAGACAGCATCAGTTCAGAAAATGTCAGTTTGGTGTGAAAAGTACTATGTTAGGAGTAAATGCAGAGTATTATAAGAGAAACTTGAGAGCCATCTACAAAAGTCCATAGGAATCAGAGAAAGCTTGTTAAATAAGATAGTGTCTGAAGGATAAATAGGCATTATCCATCTGCAGATGACTATAGAATATTCAAAAAGAGGGAACAACAAAGCCCAGAAGTAAGAAATCATGACATTACAAACAGTAGTGGAGAATGAGCAGAACATAGGGTACAAGAAAGAAAGGCAAGAGGCTCCGCAGATGACCAGGAGCCAGATCATAAAGCCTAGTCAGCTAGAATTAAAAGCTCTGACTTTATCTTTAGGGAAATGGAGTATCATTGAAAGAAAATCCAAATAGGAGACTGCTGATGTCATGTGGTCAAGAAATAATGCCTTGAACTCAGTTTTTTAAAAAAAAGTGGGATAGCAGAAATGTGACCAGATTCAAGATATTAGGGAAGAAAAGTAGTAAAACTTGTAAAACTATGGCTTGGATGTGAAGATAGTGTAAAGGGAAAGATTCAAAGAGGAAACCTAGATTTTTTGTAAAAGATGGTGGGGCAGACCCCATCTACTTACCTCTACTTTCCCTTAAAACGCTGCTCAAGTATGACTAAAGGAATTTTTATGGGTATAATACCACTTTTTAAAATATAACAGGAAAGAATATTTCAGTAAAAAAAAAAAAAAAAAAAAAAAAAAAAAAAAAAAAAAAAACCAAAAACTCATACCTGTAATCCCAGCACTCTGGGAAGCTGAGGCAGGAAGAACACTTGAGCCCAGGAGTTTGAGGTTGCAATGAGCTACGATGATGCTTACTGCACACTAGCCCAGGCAACAGACCAAGACTCTATCTCAAACAAAACAAAACAAAAAATGTATGGTATATGAAAAGCAGATAGGGCTGCAGGAATTGAAGATGCAGAGTGAAGAAAGCTGACACCTAAAGTTGTGATGGCAAAGCTAAGAAATCACTCAGTGGACAAGGATCCATTGAGTGACCTTTGGAAGTAGGGACAAAGGTGGGGCCAAAAGTACTAGGACTGGTTGAAAGGTTTTATAAGCAGTTAAACCCTCAGAAAATACTGTGTTTGAATGTACTAAGAGAAAATTCGACAAATACATGGAATGTAGTGAGGGAGATTTCCTAAGTACACACACTATCAAACAACAACCCAAAAACAGCAATTAACTCCAAGGACCACTCCCAGATAATTTCAAATGGTACCCAAAATAGGCTGTTCATTCATTTATCCACTTGTTCAACATATGTATCACAGTATAATATGATGATTAAAATGTTGGCCTTGGAACTACACTTCCTATGTTCAATTCCCAGGTCTGATATGTCCTCCCTCTTTGCTTCGGTTTCCTTCTTGTAAAATAGGGCTATGGAAGTATCCACCTCATGTGGTTGTTATGAAGATAAAAATTAATATTTTAAATTCCTAGCATATAATAAGCACAATGTAAGTGTTTGCTTCTATTCTACTTCTATTTGTCCAATTGTTCCAGACCCTGGGATTGGAGTCAGGAAAAGACAGTCTCAAGTACATTCTAGGGTCAAAGACAGGTTGACCAAAGACTAATCAATACACAAGGTAATCTCAGAGAGTGATTAATGCTATGAAGAAAATGGATTATCCATTGTGAAATTTTTCATATAATATCTGTTTTAAGATTAAATAAATGATGAAGTGAATGAAAAGATTTTAATTGGCATTGTATTCTTTCTCTGTTGAATTTAATTTTTTATCAACAAATTTAACAAAGAATGGAACTAACACAGTACATGTGTTAATTATTTTACACCTGGTTTAATATAAGCCTTAATGCCACATAGGATACAGGCAGCATTGTCATTATTTTACAAACAAACACCCTAAGCCTCAGCAACTTTCAGGGGGCTTGCAAGCCACAGCACTAGTGAGTGGCAGAGCAGGAATTCAAACACAGGTTTGAAGGTCCATGGTACATAGTCTCCTATTTTCTGGATATTTTAATCTTTTTCATTGTATAAATATTTATTTTTTTCTAACATTAAACTTACAAGTTGGCTTTGCTTTCCCTTTTGATCCTTTTTATTCATTGTATTAGTTTTTAACAATTTAACGGCTACTTTTAAAAGACTTAAATGCTTGATTATGTTTAGTTGTCATAGAAATTTTAGAACAGCTTTTTAAATTCCAACTTCACACTTCTCAAAAAGTGATACCACATATGTTTATTTTAATAAAAAGCATGTACCATGGCCTTTTATAAGATCTTCCATGTTTACTCACTCTTTTTACTCTAACATGCTAACTTTAATCCCTACCCACACTTTGCCATTAAGGAGCCCTTATATCCTCAAGATCTGTCGAGGACTGTTTATTTCTCTTCCTTAGGAAAGGCCCCCTGGCTTGCTGAATCCTTGCTCACACCTTCTCAGAAAGGTGGGGTGCCGGGTCGGGGGGCGGTGGTGTGCATCCTATGTCTCTAGTTTCTAGTAGTCAGGAAGTGGGTTGTGTTTATTCAGCTACTCGTTTTGCCCTTATCCTCATGTTGGTCCTCTCTGTTTTCTTGAGGTTGGGAACTGGAGTATGGCCATTAAGCTATTATATGAAGGACACAGTGACAGACAGAAACGAGTGTAAACAAGGAGAGATGATAAGGGATGTTCCAGTTAGCTGTATTTGAGGAAAACTACTGTGTGGGGTTTTTGTGTGTGTGTTGTGATGTTTATTTATCTATCCTCATGCACTAAAACAATCAGACTAAGAAGTGATGAATTCCTTCTGGGGGCCTTCTGTGGATTCTCTCTACAGCCCCAGCTACTGGAGACCGGCAAGGCTTACATTCTATGTTGCAGATGCTATTTATGTCCTAAAAAACAAACTAACTAACAAACAAAAAACACTAAAATTTCACCAGATTGATTGATCTCTCTGATGGATAGATTTGGAAACAAAAAACATGGATATCACCAATTATTTTTCCCAGTAGCATTTTCTTTTGCGCAATGTGTTTTGATTTATAACCCTCTGCCTATAAATTTCTCTTTCATTGTAGCTTTAGGCATTCTCATGGGTTTAAAAGAAAGTAAGTTTAAAGTACTTAAATTCCAAAAATGCTCCAGGAAAATGTTCTTTTTACATGAAGTAAGTCAACATGAGTGCTTTAGTAGCCTATTTCAGTTCAGAGAATCCGTTCATTTTAATGGAATATCTGGTCTAATGGAGGATATTGTGTTCAAAGAAAAACTAATTTTCAGGAATGTGTTGAACCAGGTACATAATTTACCAGAAATGAGGTTAAGTTCAAAATATTCTTTTTAAAAAGTGAATCATAGGAGGCTTGTTATCTTGTGCTAAGCATTCAACTTAAATTGTACTGTTTGCTTTCAACAACCATGAAGATTTGAGAAAAGCCAAAAATATGGTCACATTGGGAAATTGGACTGTAGTGAACTCCTTGTGCCTTTATGTTTTTTCCCCCTAAACATGGTGTTGGTAACAACACTTTGAAAGCATAACAGGGAAGGCAAGAAAGAAAATTGTTGTAATTGTGTGTTTGCATGTTTACCTTTACGTTTTTCAAACATCTGAATTCCTATATTCTTTTCTCCCTCTCATGTTCATTCTTTGACTTGTTATCTAATCTAGAGTTATACTTTTAATATGTACTCTGATTGTTATTTTATATATTTCTTCTCTTTCTTCTTCTCCATGATGATCTCAGCTCCTTCATTCCTTTTACTTCTCCTACAACATTTTTTCTCTCCAGCTTTTTCTTTTCTTTCTTTCTTTTTTTTTTTTTTTCTTTTTTTGACCTTTACTGTAGACCAAGGACTTTTTCTGTAAAGGGCAAAATAGTAAATATTTTCAACTTTGTAGGCCATACAATGTGTCAAAACTAGTTAATTCTGCCATTGTGGCATGAAAGCAGCAATAGACAATATGAGCATGGCCGTGTTCCAATAAAATGTTATTTTAAAAGCAGGCATCAGGATGAATTTAGCTCCTGGGCCATAATTTAGTAACTCCTGCTAGAGACTGCAGAATGACAAGGTGAATAAAATCTTCACAGTTAACTAGAAGAGATGCGAAAATGCCTAGCCTGGCTAGTTTCATTTACTAAACTTCTTCAAAAGTTTTGGAAACAGTAGCTATGCCTTAAAACTGCTGATTGGCCAATGTTCATAATGTGAACAAATTGAACACAGTACTCCTACTTCTTAGACAGTATTCTGTATAGTGGGAAATATATTCAGGGTCTAAGATTGGTCTCGCTGTCTAATAATCAAGCCTAAAATCTAGAAACTAGGATTTATATGAAGATAAATCTTTACTGAGTCTCAATTTCATATGTTTTGAGCAAGAAAAACAATTTTTCTTTAAATTCAGTTGGGAAACATTTTTATTTACTAAATGATTAACTTTTAAAAAATGGATCCCTAATGTAAAAAGGGGAAAAATCCCAAGTTTTATTTCACATTAACAGAAAAACTTCATTAGGTAATACTTTTTCTTCCAGATCAAAACTTATTGACCAACTTTCTGAATTTGCTTCAGAGTTTCTGGCAAAGATAAGTTTGAGTATTCTCTTTTTTTTAGTCTTGCTAGATGTTCGTCAATTTTATCTTTTTTAAAAACCAACTCTTAGTTTCATTGCTCTTTTCTATTGTTTTCCATTATTTATTTCATTTATTTTTGCTCTGATCTTTGTTATTTTCTTCCTGTTATTAACTTTGGGCTTAGTAGATTCTTCTTTTTCTAGCTCCTTGAGGTCTAACATTAGATTATTTGAGACCTTTCTTCTTTTATAATGTAGGCATTCATTGCTATAAACTTCTGTCTTAGAACTGCTTTTGCTGTATCCTGTAACTTTTGGTATGTAGTGTTTCCATTTTCATTTTTCTCAAGATTTTTCTTATTTCCCTTTTGATTTCTTCACTCATTGGTTGTTCAGAGAAATGTTTAATTTTCACAAAATTGTGAATTTTCCAGATTTCCTCCTATTATGGATTTCTAGTTTGATCCCATTGTGGTCAGAAAAGATACTCAGTATGATTTCAGTCATCTTAAATTTGTTAAAACTTGTTTTGTGGCCTACCATATGAACTGTTCTAAAGAATATTCTGTGTGTAGTTGAAAAGAATATGTATTCTGTTGCTGTTGCATGGAATGTCCTGTGTATGTCTGTTGGGTCCATTTGGCCTAAAGTGTAGTTCAAGTCTGATGTTTCTTATTGATTTTCTGTCTAGATGATCTATCCTTTGTTGAAAGTGGGATATTAAAGTTCCCTACTATTATCGTATTGCTGTCTATCTCTCTCTTCAGATCTATTAATATTTGTTTTATATATTTAGGTGCTTAGATATTGGGTGTATATATTATATATTTACAACTGTTTTATCTTCTTGATGAATTAACCCCTTTATCATTATATGGAAACCATCTTTGTCTATTTTTACATTTTTGACTTAAATTCTATTTTTTATGATATAAATACAGACACCCCTGCTGTCTTTATGTTTCCATTTGCATGGAATATCTTTTCCCATCCTTTCGTGTTCAGTCTAAATGTGCCCTTAAAGCTAAAATGAGTCTCTTGTAGGCAGCATAGAGGAGGGTCTTATTTTTTTGATCCATTCAACCACTTTATGTCTTTTGATGGATTTATACATTTACATTTAAGGTAATTATTGATAACTAAGGACTTACTATTGCCATTTTAATAATTGTTTTTTCTTTGTGTTGTACATCTTTTGTTCTTTTCTTCCTTTCTCACTGTCTTCCTTTGTAATATGATGATTTACCTCAGTGTTATGCTTTTGTTTCTTTACTTTTATCTTTTGTATATCTACTATAGCTTTTGTTTTGTGGCTACTGTGAGGCTTACATAAAACACCTTATAGTTATAACAGGTTATTTTAAGCTGATATCAACTTAACTTTAATCACATACAAAATCTCTACATTTTACTCCCCTCCAACACACATTTTGTTTTGGTGTCACATTTTGCATCTTTTTATATTGTGTATCCCCTAACAAATTATTGTAGCTATAGATATTTTTAATAGTTTTGTCTTTTAACCACTATACTAGAAATATATGTAATTTACACACCACCACTACAGTATTAAGTTATCTAAATTTGACTACATATTGGTCTTTACTGATTTTTTTTTTACTTTAATATGTTTTCATGTTATTAATCAGCATCTTTTTGTTTCAACAACGTGAAGAACTCCATTTAGCACTTTTTGTAAGGCAGGTCTAGTCTAGTGATGATGAACTCCCTCAGCATTTGTTTGTCTAGGAAAGTATTTCTCTTTCTTTTCTAAAGGACAGATTTGTCGGGTATAGAATTCTTAGTGGACAGTTGTTTTTCTTTCAGTCCTTTGAATACATCCTCCCTCTCCCCCCCACTGGCTTAAAAGTTTCCATTGAGAAGTCCTTTGATAATCTAATGGAGGTTCCCATTGATGTGACTAGTCTCTTATCTCTTGCTGGTTTCAAGATTCTCTCTTTGACAACTTTTGAAAGTTTGTTAATAATGTGATTCAGTATACTATTCTTTGGGTTGATCCTGTTTAGGTTCTTTCGGCTCATGAATCTGGGTGTCCATATCCCTCCCAAGATTTTGGAGTTTTTCAAACAGTATTTCTTTAAATAATCTCTCTGCCCCTTTCTTACTCTCTCCTCATGGAAATTCTAAAATTTTTATATTTGTATGTTTAATGGTGTCCCAGAGGTCCCTTATGTTTCCTTCACTCTTTTTCATTCTTTTTTTTTTCCTTTTTGTTCCTCTAATTGGAAAATTTCAAGTGACCTGTCTTCAAGTTTTCTAATTCTCTCTTCTGCATGATTGAGGCTGCTGCTGAAGCTCTTTATTGAATTTTTTAGTTGTATTCTTCAGCTCCAAAATTTCTGTTTGGTTCTTTTTTATGGTTTCTATTTCATTACCAAACCTCTCATTCTGTTCAGGCATTGTTTTCCTAATTTCATTTAGTTATCTATCTTTGTTTTCTTGTATGAGACAAGACAATTATTTTGAATTCTCATTCAGGCAATTTATAAATCTTCATTTATTTGGTGTTTGTTGCTAGATATTTACTAGTTTTCTTTGGTGATGTCACTTTGCCTGATTCTTTATTATCCATGCAAACTTGTGCTGGTGTCTGTGCATTTGAAGGACCAAACACCTCTTCCAGTCTTTATAGATTGGTTTTGTCAGGTCAAAGCCTTCTCTTGTTAGGTTCCTTGTCTGATGGGATTTTCCAGGATCATGGCTGTATAGGAGCCAGGTCGTGTGGCTGTTGCTGGGGCTGTAGTGGGGTCTGCAGTTGGCAAGACAGTTATGAGAGGCTCCAGTGGACATCCTATCTGGTCCCTGGATGGTCTGGAGTGTCTCCATGACCTTGGTCTGTAGGAACATCACTGATATGAGAGTCCACTTCAGAGTTGAAGATTGTGGGCCTGTCACTAGGTTCATGGGTGAGTGTGGCTTCCTCAAGATCCCTGAGAGGGCTCCTTCTAGATCACTGGGCAGGTAGTACTTCCCCAGTTGTGACTGAGGAGGGCTGGAACCAAGTCTCAGAGCTGCTTCAGGGACTATAGTTGAGACCAAAGTCTTCAGGCCTATCTCTGGAGTTCATCAATGGATGTGTCTTTTAAGAGGTCACTGGCCAGGAAAGCTTCCTTCCACAACACAGTTAAGAGGGAGTGGAGCCAAATTACAAGGATTTTTAAGATCCACAAGGGTCAGCAGGTAAGCCTACAGGGGCTCTGGGCATACCTCCCTCCAGGTCCCTGAGTGGATAGAGCTGCTCTCAAGCCACAGCTGAGAGCAACTGGAGCTGAGTTTCAGAGATATTTTAGGATTTGCTGTGGGACCGAAGTTGGCTGGCCTGCCTATGAGAGAGTTAATTGGCATGTCTCCCTCCAGGTCCCTGGGCAAGCAGAACTATTCTCCGACTATAGCTGAAAGGGGCTGTGACTGAGATTCAGGACAGTTTCAGGATCTTCTGTGAGACTGAGGTTGGCAATTCTGCCCCAGGGACTCACATGGGTGTGTCTCCCTCTGGGTCCTAATATAAGCAGAACTGATCTCAGACCACAGCTGAGGGCTAGTGGGGCTGGGTTAGAGGGACATTAAAGGGTACACAGTCAAGACCAAGGTGGGCAAGCCTGTCTTCTTTGGTAGGTGGTTTTGGTAACAGGACCAAGGCCAAACTGGGCCATGGCTGAGCCTGCACAGGGATGGAGCTATTTCTGGGTCCAAAGTTGAGACCATGGTCAGCTAATCTGCTCCCTAGGTGTGAGTCTACCCTCTCAACCTGACCCTCCTAGATCGTAGACTCCACTGGGGTCTTACAAACTCCTACTAGAAACCAAGGCTTCTACAAAGGCATTTTTGTCCGTGGGTGGCTGGGAAATTATTATTGCTGTGAGGGGATATGAGTGGGAGATCTCCTCTTCCACCATCTTGTCCAAATGACGTTAAGTTTGAAGGACATTTCTGAGAAAACAATATCTTACCTAATATGGTTAACATGCTTAATAAAACATGGTATGAAAGAATATATAGAAATATTAACTTATGTAACTATTATAAATTTTATAATTAAAACACAAATTTTGAAGAAACATGGATAGTGTCACTTATAAGAGCACTATTGAAGTAAGAAAAACACATTCAAATTTTAAAAGAGCACAGGAAAAACATTGTATAATAACATTGTCATTTTTACTCTTACATTCTTCTCTTTATTAGTCCCATCTTCCTTCCATCTGATTTATTAAAAATATATACAATTTTCTTCCATGTGTTTTCCCTCTGGCCATTTTATTTCTGTTGTAACAAAACAGTAACAAAAAACAAACTGAAAGCTTATTTTGAAAAATCAAAGACTTTGCTTATCCTTCCCCTCCAAATATAAGAAAGAATGTTTAAAGAAATGTAAATCATTGAAATAATTGCTAATTATGCAGAACACCCACTGGGGAGTTACAAGAAGAACTAGAGCCATTTTTCTCTTTAACTGACTATTTCAAAGTTGATATTTGGGAATTGTTTGCTCATATAAACATATTTCTTCTTTGTACCCCAACCCCCTCATTTTAAACAATAAACTATCTTTAAAAAAATATGTATATATGAATATGTGTGTGCGTGTGTGTGTGTATATATATATATATACACATATATATATATATGTTTTGGAGATAGAGTCTCACTCTGTTGCCCAGGCTAGAGTGCCGTGGTGTCAGCCTAGCTCCCAGCAACCTCAAACTCCTGAGCTTAAGCAATCCTTCTGCCTCAGCCTCCCAAGTAGCTGGAACTACAGGCATGCACCACCATGTCCAGATAATTTTTTCTATATGTTTTTAGTTGTCCAGCTAATTTCTTTCTATTTTTAGTAGAGACAGGGTCTCTTGCTCAGGCTGGTCTTGAACTCCTGACCTCAAGCAATCCTCCTGCCTCAGCCTAAGAAATGTACTTTAAAAATGTGGGAATGATACAATATTTCAATTAGTATTTAGCCTAAATTGAGGACCTTTTTTCTTATTTTTAATCAAAATCCTTTCTGTCTATAATCTAATAATGTAGTAAGTAATTCCATTCACAGTCAAATAATTTTTATTGTAGCATTCCATAGATATCGTGTTTAGGAAGATTATTTTGACAGATTCATAGAAACATAGTACCCTAGCTCTCCAAAATAAGTTTAGCAAATCTTGAATTCTGGAGGAGCAAATGAGAGGGATAAATAGTATATCCCCTAAGCTTCCATTAGTCACACATCCATTTACTTTAGAACTTACAAAACAATCTAATTATAACAGTTGCAATGGAAGGAACTTTACAAAGAGATCTAGTAAACTTGTCTTTTTAATCAAAAGACAAACATGCAATCAAGTCAACCAGAATGCAAGGCAATGATTTATAAACCCAATGAGAATGATTCACCCAGACTGAAGTGACTTTTAAGCACATATTTTTAAGCAAACATGACAACTATACATATTAATGGGAAAATAAATCCAGGTGATCTAGTACTCCGCAGGAAATTTCAACACTGTCTATTAAAATGGGGGGAGGTGCTTTAAGCAATTAATGTTAGCAAAAGAGAATGAACTCTTCATGTATTTTAAAAAGAAAAAAAATGAATAGGTGAGTCTTTTTTTCCCCCTGGAGGACAATAGTTACCTAAAGCCAGCTCTCAAAATTACCCTCCAGAGAAGGGCAAAACTGAGTACAATCACTAGCATTGCCACATATTCATTTATGAGCACCTGTATACCTAAGCTCAGATAAATTTGTTGAGTGATGGATCTGGATATGCAGTCCATTTACTAACTAATTCTTTGTAATCTGGTCTAACAGATCAGAAATTTGGCCTGGACAATACAACCAATGAAAATGAGGTACTGTTAGCATTGTGTAAGCAGAGGTAGAGGGCAGTGAGACATCCCTAAGAATAAGAACTCAACCCATAAGTTTTATATTAATCTTCAATTCAGCAGATTTTAGAAGTTGTACACAGTGCCAAGCAAGTCAATGAAATTAGGGAAGTCTTGATAGTTTTTAACTCCAATGTAGATAAACCATCTTTCTTTCTCGTCTCACTAATCTCCAGCACCATTCCTGAGAAGATAAACCTAACAGAGAAAAAAAAGAAAAAGATAAATGGGAATCAAAGAGAGGAAGACTAGACTAGAAAATTATCTTTTGGAATTCTTTGGGACTTCTAAATATATCCATCAGATTTGTTTCTCAACAAAAGTTCTACTCCTCTTGGGACTCAAGAAGAGAACACCCTCTTTCTACCATATAAATATTTGCTTTGCATTGAAGTAAACTTAAAGATATTCATTAACTCTTGCATATATTTAGTAATTAATATCTTCCTGGTAGCTTCCTACTTCTGATCTCATGTGTGGTAACTACATAGAGTAGATCCTCGAATTTCAGAAGGAATTCATCCCAAGATATTCAGTAAACCCCAAATTCATGAATATCACAAGAGTTTATTTCCTTTAAAAACTTCCTTTTCCTGCAAATTGCCATAATTTCCTCTGCAAATAGCATAATTTTATTATACTGTGAATAGTCATAATAACTAAACTATAGGAATCATCTTAATTTTAGTTCTTCTCTTTCTTTACCTAAACAGTGTTCTTATTTGATTTCCCTATGCACTCTCAATCAAAGATAAACTATCATTTTAGTTTTGAAAAGTGACAGATTTTATGAATAACTTAGGTATTAAGTATTCTTTAGATTCTTATAGGAGGTGCTATTTAGAAATTAACATGTAGGAAATGCAAGAATGATATATTCTAACATTAAGTAAATATATTATATTTGCTAGATGCTAAAAATGACTTTAAGGACAACAGATATTGTACTTATAGGTTGACAGGATAAAATCTTCTGTTGAAACCACAAAAGCACCAATTATAAATGAAGGAAGTATGAAAACGGAGACTAATATTATGAAGTCTTTTTTACATTATTTTCTCTTATTGCCCATTTGTATCCCTTTGGCATCTGAAATGGAAAAATAAGCATTCTCTTTGATATAGATAATATTTTAATGGATAAAAAGTGGCCTTAGCCAATAATTGACCCACTTATTACATTATTATTCTAAATATCTATAAATTAACTATTCTAAAATTAAATATAATTTTGATTAAAGTGTTAAAAATCCTGCATGAGTATCCGATTTAATATAGTCACTTAGGCATAAAGTTGGCAATCTGTTTAACTTGGTAGATAAACTAGAACAGGCTATTAAATATACTGTAAGTGGTTTGCTGAATTTTTTTGTAAGAACATCATAGAAATATAATTGTATATGCTTTAAATTTTTTCCAGGCTAAAATTATTTATTGCTATGGTCCATAGTATTGAAACTTGAGATCTTAACTGTCCTTTTATCTGTACACTTCAGTGGACCTCATTTGTTCCAATAGCTCTTGGCCCCACCTGTATACATCTGTAACCACCCTCCTTGTGATGTTCGCTGGCTTTTTTTCAGTCACTCATTCGTTACAGGATCCTCAGTAAGCAGAAGAAGATGCGTGTGTTTGCCTAATCTCCTCTAACTCCATGCTCAACAAGAAACACTGAATGTCTTCATGGAAGCATGTGACTGAGAATGTATAACTCTAAATTCCTTTTAACTCCTTATAAACAGCCCTGTTGAGAGATTCAGTATTCATAAAGTATTACCTTATGTCTGGCTTTTCCTGCTCTACTCTAAAGATACTTCCTCAATTAAACCAGAAGGCAAAGAGTATTCTAGATCCCATGGTACGTTTTCCTGTAAGGCTGCTTTTTAATCATATAACCTAAATAAATCCAGGCCTTCTTGCTCCCAATTAAAGTTCTGTCTCAATGTAAAATCTCGTTCAAAAAAAAAAAAATGCAATTCCACTTTTTAAAGCACTGGTGAACTTTTCATGAAGGTTTTATTGGGTGGTCTCTGGATTGGGAGCAGGGGTGAAGATGAAGTTTAAATCAGGTCAAAGAACACACAATAAGGATCCTAAAAATACCCTTTTCTTATCTCCATCCCCTAAATCCTCACTCATAAAACAGCTGCTCATCTTTGTCTCATCCACAAAACTCTTAAAACTGTTAAACAGTTACCAGTCTGTCACTCTGTCCATATTTCTCTTCCTTATTAGCTCTTATTTATTTTCATTTCAAACTTTTTCTTTGTAGAGAAATCTATCCCAACTCGCTTTCTACCTTAAGTGTCTCTTTGTCTGCCAATCCAAGTAGCATGACAAAGACCTAGTAGACAAGCAGTAAAGGGAAGTGGGGAGGAAGCTAATCATGAACATAGCAACGAATTCCCAAAACATGTCCATTATTATGTTCTGAAGGCATAATGTCAAAGTAAAAATTTTCCTGTTACGTTGAATTTTGCTTTGACATTATACCATCAGAAAATAATAATGGACATGTGTTTGAGACTCATTGCTGTATTCATTATAAAAATCATGTTGAGCTTAAATGTTTATTGTGGGTTTCACCCAAAGATGGAAGTTCTCTTTGGTCTCAGTACTAGCATTGTGCTGCTTCTAATTACTTGTTTTTATCTTATGGATGGTGCAAGTCATACAATTCTTTGTACCAGGGACTAGAAAACTTAGAACCAAATGAAGGTTACTGCTCTGGCCAGACTACTTACTTAAAGGGATGAATTTTACCTTTCCCACTCTCATTTTTTCTTTGCCCCATTTTCTTCTTATATTTATTGTTTCTAATTGTGATAAAATGCACATAACATAAAATTCATTGTCCTTAATTGTGTAGTGAAGTAGTGTTACATATATCATGTTGTTGTACAAGCACTCTTCAGAACTCTTTTGATCTTGCAAAACCGAAATTCTATATCCATGAAACACTAACTTCCCATTCTCCCCACCACAGACGCTGGCAGCCACCATTCTACTTTCTGTCTCTATGAATCTGACTACTCTAGGTACCTCATATAACTGGGATCATACACTTTCATGTAATCTTTGTAACTTATTTATTGTATTTAACATAATGTCCTAAAGTTTCATTCATGTTATGGCATGTGACAAGATTTTCTTTCATTTTAAGATTGAACATTTTAATCAGGCTTTTTGTTTGTTTTGTTGTTAAGTTATAGAAGTTCTATAAATATTCTGGAAATTAACTACTTATATAATTTTTATAACATATGATTTGCAAATATTTTCTCCCATTCTGTGGGTTACCTTTTTGCTCTGTTGATTGTGTTCTTTGATGCACTGTTTTTAATTTTGATGTAGTCAAATTTATTTATTTTTATCTTTGCTGCCTGTGCATTTGATATGATATGCAGATGATTTCTTAATCATTGCTGAAACTAATTGTCATAAAGTTTTTCATCTATTTTTTTCTAGGAGTTTCTTACATTTATTTTTAATCATGTATCATTTGGATCTAAGTATTGTTTTTATTTACATAAGCTATATAAATTCTCTGAAATTTACTTTTGGGCAAGATGCAGAAAAGATATACAAATAGGTTTTTTAAATTATCCAACTTTTTTTACACCATTCTTTAAATGCTCTTTAAACTTATAGGCAGTCTTGCCACATTATAAGAATGTCCTGCAACTGATTTTATGTTATATATTTGAATCTTCATGCATATCCACTTACGGATATGGAACTAAATATCCATTTTAGTTCAAGACATTACTAATATGCTTCATGTCTCATAAGGTCCAGCTTAGAACAATAACTTAGCAAAGTAGCTAAGTTAAATAATTTGATTTTTCATAAAACTGTGAGCATCACTATTACAGTGCATAATGTTTGCAAAACCATAGGCACCTAGACTCCTCTCCACAACATATGGTATGTATGAACATAAATATCTTTTCTTTTTTTCCTCACATTCCTTCTCTCTTTTCTATTTTTCAATTTTATTTCTTTGTTTTTATTTGGATAGATTTGGGTGTACAAGTGGTTTTGGGTTTACATGAATAAATTGTATAGTGATGATGTTTGGGTTTTTAGTGTATCCATCTCCCAAATAATATATACTGCACCCAACTTTTCCTCTTCCCTTGCTTTTTCTCTGGACTTCGCTCAGCCTTTTCCTTTTCAACTTTTTTTTCCATTACCAATTTTTTGCTCTTCATCTTTATCTTTCTCCTCATTTCTCTCTCCTTTCCCTCTTTCTTTTGTCCTTCCAACTTTTTTAATTTCAGAATATTACAGGGGTACAAATGTTTTGGTTATATGAATTACTATTGCACAGTCTGAGTCAAAGTTATAAGTGTGTCTATCATCCAGATAGTGTGCAATGTACCCGTTAGGTGTGGATTTATCCATCCCCTCCTCCCCCTCCCACCTGATTGATTTCCATTGAGTTTTACTTCCATATGTAGATATAAGTGTTGATTGATTAGTTACAGTTTAATAGTGAGTGCATGTGGTGTTTATTCTTCTATTCTTATGATATTTCACTTAGAATAATAGTATCCAGTTCCATCCAGATTGTTACAAAAGGTATTAGTTCCTCATTTTTTATGGCTGAGTAGTACTCCATGATATACATATACCACATTTTATCATTCCACTCATTTATTGATGGGCACTTACCTCAAAGAACTAAAAGTAGATCTACCATTTGATCTTTTCCACTTTTAACCACATTTCCTTTATCACACTCTATAGCAGACAACAATAACCTCTCACCTTGAACATAGAACTATTGTTTACTTCTACTGCCTCCAGTCTGTCTTTTCTTACCACAATCCATCTTGTACACTGTTGCCAAATTAAACTTTTTATTCTTATCAAATTTATTTAGAAGCAATTTAGATTGTTCTAAATAAAACAGAATAGACTGCATCCCCTGAAATTCTTCAGCTCAATGAGTTTTAAAACCCTGCTACAATCAAGACACAAAACATTTATATAGCCTTGTAATATAGCCTGAAGTCTGGTAAATTGATACCTCCCAATTTGTTCTTGTTGCTTAAGATTGCTTTTGCTATACAGGGTCTTCTCTGGTTCCATACAAAGCGTAGAATTATTTTTTCTATATCTGTGAAAAATGCTGTTGTTTTTTAATAGGGATTGCATTGAATCGGTAGATTACTTTGGGTAGTATCAACATTTTAGAATGTTGATTCTGCCAACCCATGAGCATGCTATGGTTTTTCACCTGTTTATGTCCTCTGCTATTTCCTTCCTCAGTGTTTCATAGTTCTCCCTGTAGAGGTCTTTCACCGCCTTAGTTAAATATATCCCTAGGGTGGGTTAGGTGCTATTGTAAATTGAATTTTCTTTAATTTCACTTTTCAATAGACTACTCTTTTTAAAGGACACTTGCCATCATCCTTATCTCCTAATCAGAGCATTTCACTGATTACATATCAAATAAGGTTGAACATGACTTAACTTGATAGTTATAGATTTGTCACCTGCATCCTATGTTTCTGATAAAATTAATTACTCACTACTTCAAATGTACACTCAAAACTTATGTAAAGTGGGAAGGAGATTAAGTGTGGGGTGCAAGAATAAGGTACGTATGAGAATCAATAAGCAGTAAAGGGCTATGATGCAGAAGAAAGACTTAGACATTAAGCACATGTGGCTTTGGAGGATAAAACTAGAACTATTGCTAGAAACCACAGAGAAACAGACTTCAATATAATACTGGGATGATACAGTTAGAGCACTCTAAAAGTACAAGGGACATTCTCAGGAGATAGTGAATTTCCTGTTACTGACCAAACAGGGGCCAGATGACCACATATTGAGAATACCATAAATGGGATAATCATGTCAGATGTGGGTTAGAACAGGTCATTTTTATGAGGTTCCCTCTAGCCCTGAGACTGCATAAATATATTCTCAAAATTTATTTTTTTAGTCATTAAATATCTTTTTTTATAACCAAAAAGAGTCTCTCAGACCATTTTTGGCCTATTTCTGTTCCATAGAACCAGTTTAATATTTCATTTAAAACCTAATTCTTCAACAGTTACTCAGGAACTATAGCTGGATTTAATAGGGGCTTTTAAAAAAAGAAGCTTCCTCAACAGCATTTCCCATCTGAAGTTCTAGAATCATTCTTCACAAAGTGTTATTAATATATTATGATATAAGAGAAGTCATTTGTAAATGATTAGGCATGATTATTCTTTGTCACATACATAAATTATATATTGGGGTCTCCTAGTAGAGCAAATCTAAGCTGTTCGGGGCAGTGCGAGGCAAAAGCTTTAGAATCTTTTGAAACAACAATTAATTTTCAAAATGCCAAGGCCAATTGGCAATAGTTAACATTGCCCCCAGAGCACAATCACGGCCTAGATGCCACAGAGACAAGTTGCCTTGTGTTGCCTATAAATGGATTCTCAGAAAACCTAATTTGAAATTACTGCCTTTAATTATACTGCTGATATAAATAACTTTGATAAAATTAGTGCAGCTGGCCTCCTGTTTGTTTTTCCCGTTTGAATGCACTGTACAATGTAATCATCTGAAATAAACATCCATTACAAAGAATGCTTCATTTCAAAGAACATATTATTCTGCTCATCCAACCAATTGTTATTTTTCCCTCTCCAGCCCCATTTCAATCTTACACCTATTAAAGGGATGAACAAATTACCAAGCTTTTGTAATGTACCAACTAGCAAATTAAAACAATACGTTGCTGCTGAATAGGGCTATGCATTTAAAAGATTTTAATTCATTTTTTATCCTCAATTATCATGTTTTCTTTTTAAATAGACCCTGCCAGCTTCAAAATTGTTAAAAGACATACTCTTCTCTACATAATATAATTATGTCATCTTCTAAATAAAAATTTTTATCTTAGAAAGAAAACAGAAGATACAACTGTCGTTTGATATGCTTTTTGATTCCAAAGTCCAAGGAAAGGGCCTCAAGGCCTTTATAAAACCTTGGCCTCTGTTCATTTATCTTGTTACAGAGTAGAATTGCCACCTCCACAGAGGAGAGGGGAGCCCTTTCTCCTGTGTTCACTACAATATGCTCGTCATCTCTATCTGTACTGCAATCAGGACAGGATTTACCAAGGTCAATTCAACTTGGTTCAACTATTACAAAGCTCAGTTCAACCCCACAACTCTTTATTAGCTACCTGCTACATATAAGACACTATGAAGATTTCCAAAATGAGTAATACATGGACTCTTTTCTCAATTTGGTAGTTAAGCAAAAAAGAAGATTAACTGTAGAACATTATGGCTGTTTGGAAATGGTTAGACAGGAACACGGATGATAAAATAAATGTTAGATTATTACCAAAAGAGAAGTTTAAAAGGGTTCTAGGAGTCTAAGAAAAATGGGAAAATGGCTGTATGTAAAGCTAGGGAAATGAACTTGGTCTTGAGGGAAATTCCAAGACTATGCCCTTACTGTTTTCCCTCTGGAGTAAAGGCACAGAAACAAATGCATGGCCATGTCTGGGAATAGCACATGTGCTAGGTTTCACTGGAACCCAGGAATTAAGAAAAGTGGCTGAAATTAATACCAGAAAAGTCAATGAGATCCAGAACATCTTTATGTTCTAAAATCTTTTTGCTCTAAAATCCCAAGCTGGTCTCTTTGTATTTAATTTGTTAGATAGTGAGAAACCTATCAAAAGGTTGGAGCCTTTTGATATGGGAAAGGAAACGACTGGGGTTGTACTTTTGAAAGAGAAATCTCAAAACTCTGTGTAATACAGATCAAAACGGAGGAAAATGGAAGGTAGTGAAAACTGTGAGAAGAATATTTTTCTATTTCTCAACAACTAACTGAGTTCAACTGAAGGAAGGGCCAGGATCTGTAACTTGATCTGCCTGCAATGGGATCGGACCTACAAGCAGGGCACGCAGGTGATAAGGACCACACAGAACTACAAGAGTATGGAGGACAGTCCAGACCAGCAGGTGCAGTGGCAATATTCAACCCATTTATCCTCCAATATGCAACTCAAGCCCTGCTCTGTCTACCTAAGGACCCATTATCTGTTAGTTAGTACATCTCACCCTCATCCTCTAGTCCCTGAGTTTATGTTCTCATAAAAAAAGAACCTGGAGCAAGGACTTGTGCAAGTACTATGTTTGGGAGGTGTTCCCTAGGCAGCAGAAGTAAGAGAAGGAGTATGAGACAGAGAAGGAGGAGAAATCAACACAAGGGTGTAGTACAGAAGTCACTGATGTGGCAAGAGGGTTTCATGTAGCAGGATCTGCTAAGAAATGTAAAGAATGTCTCCAAGAATTGATCATTTGGAAGGACTGGAGGTTGATTCATTTATCCTCTGGCTCCTGCCCACTTTTTTTTGAGGATTGCATGGGAATAACGTCTCTGCACTGTGGGCTACCACCCTTGTACACAGGCTTTCACAGAGTGCCCTTGGTTGATAGTCGGCTCAGCTGAACTTGCCATTCTCTTTCATGGAAGTTTCCAATGCAGTACACAAAGCCTTGGAACAATTAACAACTGCATAGCCTTATAATTGCCATTGGCCCTCACTATACATACTTGAGCTACTGTAGGCTTCCCCATCCACCTGTACTTCTTCAAACCCAGTAACTGTGGTGCCACATCTCAGTAGGCATTATCACCACCCCACTCACCTACAGCAGAGGGTTCCTGGTTATGTCTGACTATGAGTGATCCAGCTCCTAAATTCTACCTTGTGGATCTGTTTCTAGCACTCTTTCTGGTACCACCTGTCTCTCAGTTTGGGTTCTCCTCAGAGCAGTACTTGTGACAAAAATGTTGGTGCAGAGAAGCTTTCAGCAATCATAATTGAGGGAGTAGGGAGAATGACACAAGGATGAAGAAAAAGTTAATTTAAGGGTGCATTTTGAAGTTACTAATGAATTTAGTAATTAGCTACTTCAGTAGTTATTAATGAAGTTCGTTGATTCTGAAGGGATTCCTGAAAAATATCCAAAATGTCTCTCAGAATTTTCCACCTGAGGAACAGTAAGATGGATCACTTAGCCAAGCTCCCAGTCCCTGTTTTTATTGAGAGTTGCTCCTGAAGGCGTTAACTCCTTCCCATCCAGACTCGAGCAAAGCCAAGTGGATTCTCATGGAATTAGCAGCATAAAGTAGAAACTGAGTGGCTCTCACTTGAGGTGGGAGATTGTCACCATGAGGTTAGTCGGCACTTATGAGGAACTGTTCACCACAGCTGCAGCTGGGAATTGGACTAAGGGCATGTGATGCAGGGTACCAGAGAGAAGCACCTGAATCTGTTTATCTGTCTAATTAGTTTCCAGAATTCTTACATTTTACCAGGTAGCCTGGATGCTAGAATGGGTCCTCAACTCTTTCCCAGAATGGTTCCTAGTCATTACTCTGGGAGCCGGTCCTTGCTCTCAGAACTAGCCTTATCATCTGGTCCCAGTGGTTCAACATGAACTGCCGGCAAATCTTCTCTTGGATCTGGTCTATATTAATAGGACTGGATAGCCATTTCTGTTCAAAAATAGGCTGGTGACTCAAACCAAATTTCCTGCCATGCCCTCCCTGCTGACAGTCATTATTCCATCTCTGTTATCGACAGGAAATGTACCCTGGCTGTGTGTGGGCTCTGTGTACGAGAACAGCTCCACTTACTGGCTAACTTCTCCCAAGATGGGCCGGATTCTGCATTATTAGTTGCATCTTCCCCTTTTAACCTTCTAAAAGAACCTACCTAGTCTTGCTCTAAGCCACTCCCCTAATTGTGTGAATTGCCAAAAGCAGTCTTGGCTTTCCTTTTTTGAAAAGATATTTAGTTCCTTCTAATCCTTTGTGTGCCAAGACAACTTGCCATGCCATTGTTTTCTTCTTTTTGTTGTCTAGCCTGCATCTTCCTTTGTGCCACTGGACTCAGCTTCAAGATCACTTTTTCCGACATCTAGATTTTGTAATCAGCCCATGGTGCAGATGTTTGCTACGTAGAGTTGCTTAGGAATCCCACATAACCCTCAGCATGTAGTCGGGTAAATTTTGCACAATATAGTTGGGAAAAGCATGTGATTTTCTAAAAGTGATCTCAGTTTTTATCTTTTTCTTGAGCTCCCTGTATGTGAGAAATGTTTGATTAAAAAACAAAACAAAACAAAAATCCAGAGAATAAGAAGACCTCTCAGTTTCTAAAAGTTCAGAACTTGATCGCATTCAGTCTTTCAGGGTTTGTTGTCATTTCCCTTCGATTTTCTGAATACACTGGGCAGGAACCTCTGTTTAGAGTTCTGCCCTCTGGGTTTTTCCCAGACCTATTATTAAAGTCCTACTGGTTGGTGGGCTGGTGGCCAGCTCTCTTGTCATAGTCAAGCAGGGCTTTGGTCTTCCAACTCATGTCACCTTTCACTGGCAATGCCAGGCTTCTTGGCTGGGTAGTCTTTTCTGCGGGCCTCTGTTATAAAGTCACATTGACTTTAACTCTGATGATCCCTGGTTCTTCCTTAGGTGAGCAATCTCTGCTACCTTTCACACACCCAGGAAAACGCAAGATGTCCCGATCTTCTCACCCCACATCAGGGTCGGGGAATGGAGGAACTAGCTCAGGTCCATCCGCTCCAATCTCTTCTACCTTACCACGTAGGTTCCACGTTAGGCACTGCCCATGCTGGCTGAGCAGCCAACTGGAAGGGCACAGTCTTTCCAGGGAAGGGAAGAACAGGCATCATGCTCTTGGTTTCCCCTCAGGAATACCCTAGTGAGTCTTCCACATCACCTGCCCTACCCCCGCACCTTCTCCCAAACCATGTTCAGCCCACGGATTCATAGGGAGTAAAGACAGTGGAATTTCACCCTTTGTTCTCTCCCTGTCCTGCTCTAGAGTAAGTAGAGTCGGCAGAGTGATTCTTTTTCCTGTGTGCTGTGAATTCCCTTAAGTCATACCATCCCTCCTTACACTATACGTTGCAGTAAAACTAGAACTCTAAGGTCTCCTCTAGATATGTAAAGCAAGATTTGGGAATTTAGAAAACACTTTTGTTTTCTTTCTCTGTCACTCTTTCTAAACAAAATTAAGCTTTCAAGAATATTATCTCACTGGAGTCTCTGTAAAAATCTAATATGAAATTCAAAGTAAGAGAGTGCCTTCTTTGATCTAAACCAGTGCACATTATAGTCATTTTAAATCATTTTAAGAATACTAATGTCCAGGTCCCACTTCTCAGAGATTCCAGAATCAGGACCAGGCAAAGGTGTTTTTTAAAAACTGCCCCAGCAATTCTAATTTTTAGCCAGGACTGAGAGTCACTGGCCTAAGGCTGTTATGTTTCTTCCCTCTGAACAAGAGAATACTGTTGAGTTCATGTACGGGGAAAACTATGACTTACTGGGATTAATAAAAAGAATCCTAATGTTTCAAAATTAGTGTCCTATTACAACTCTTTGACACTCTCCAAAGCAGTTATCAGATCAATGATTTCATGTTATTCTTTTCATAACCCTTTTATGTAAGTGTTATTATTGACTGCATTTAACTGAAGGAAAGAGTGGAGCCCAAAGACGTTAAGTAAGCAACAACTTTATTGCTTAAACACTGAAGGAAAGAAACCCACAAATCTTGGTTCTTGATATTAATAGCCATCATTTATGACATTGTTAACATAATTAATTTTTTATGTTATTAAAATTAGATATTTTAAACATTACAGAAATACTTAATTTGAGCTATAAAGATTTCTCATGATGCCACCTGACAGAGATAATCATTGCTAATGGCTGGATGTGGACACCTCCAGATTTTCCTATGCATATGCAAACAGACATCAGTAAAGTATTATTTACCCAAATGAAATCACACTATATACAATTTTGAAGTGTGATTTTTCTCTTAAAAATATATCCTACAAATATATATATGTGTGAGAGCATATGTGTGTGTATGTTTGTGATGTAATCATTCTTTTTAATGGCTTATATATTTCATTGTAAATAATTAATAAACATTTCTGTTGTTTTCAATTTCTTGCTTTAACAAACAATGCTATAATGAACATTTTGTAAACATATCTTTGTGCAATTGTGCAAGTATTTTAACAAAATTAATTCCTGTGAATAGGATTTCTGACTTTAATAACTTAGATTCTTTTTTATATTTTAATAGAGTTTATCAAATTTCCCTCTAAGTTGTACTAATTTACAATTATTATTACTACAACAATTGATTTGTGAAATATCTCTGAATACTAGAGAAATGAGCTATTTGGCTATCATATGTGTTATGAAATATGGCATCATATATGGCCATATTTTGAGTTTTGTCTGGGATAGTGTTGGCATCTAAGTTTATGTTTCTTTTTTATAAATTATAAGTTTTTATTTTTAAATTATCATGTTTATCTGCCTTTTCCTATATTAATTTTTGTTTTAAGTCATCATAGGAAAGGGATTCCCTTCTATAAATTATAAACATATTCAATTATTTTTTTTCTCATACTTTTTTGGTTTGTTTTACTACTAATATTTTTAAATCTTTCATTCACTTAAACTTTATGAGAAGCAGTCAGTTAGGGAATCAGCTTTACATTCTTCCAAATTACTAATCATTTTTTCTAACACCATTTATTTAATAACCAACCTACCTTTTCCCACTGATTTGAAATGCAACTTTGTATGTACTAAGGGATAGGAAGATAGATTTTTAGATTCTCAATTTTATTCTATTGATGTGTCTCTCTATACCATTCACATATTCTATTAATTTCTGAAGCCATACTATGTTTTGATATCTGTTAAAAGTACTCAAACTTCTTATACTACTTAGCTTTATTAAAGAATTTTCCTGAATCCTTCCCCATTTCAGTTTTTTTCAGTTGATCTTGCAATAATTTATATCATATTTAAAAATAAAACTGGCTGGGCGCAGTGGCTCATACCTGTAATCCTAGTACTCTGGGAGGCTGAGGTGGGTGGATCGCTTGAGCTCAGGAGTTTGAGACCAGCCTGAGCAAGAATGAGACCTTATCTCTACTAAAAATAGAAAAAATAAATAAATAAAAATAAAACAAAGAGTTGGGATTATATAACTCACATTATTCCTTTTCCCCATCCTCACTGCATTCTGGGTATATTGAATCCTAATTTTACTCTCTGCTTATAGCCACGGACCTTCCAATTCTCAGCTGCCAAAGTGAGCTTTCAAGTGTCCAAATTTAATTATTTCCATTTTCTGCTAAACATTTGCAGGAACTTTCCATTCTTTTGAGGATCCAATCCAAACATGTCAACATAACAGTCAAAACTTCCATCTATTTCTTCATCCGAACTTTGTATCATTTCTTATCTCTCTCACCATCTCCCCCTCAGTCATTACAAAACTTTCTGCATTTCTCATACCAGGACACATTGTCTCCACGTTGTGCTCTTGCACACTCTTGTCCTCGTCTGGGCTGCCATCCCTCACTTTACGCACACTTCCCCTGCCTAGGTCAGGTGTCAACTTCTCTGGGACACTTACATTCAATCCCTTCTCTACTCTGGGCTAGGTGCCCTTTGTTCATCAGAACTCCCATTACGGGGCTCTGGCAGGATATACAAACTATTTTAAATTGCCTGTCTATTCATATCTCTTGCCCACTAAATAAGAAACCTATTTAGGTTGCTATTTGTTTCTTTATTCCCAGAACTCTCCATAGTATCTATTATGTGATAGACATTTAATTTCTGTTCGCGGAGCAAGTGAATTGAAAGTAAAACAAGCTAGGGTTAATTTTATTTCAGTTGGGTCCCATAACAAGAGTCAGCTGGTCAAATAAATCCCAGTTTTAATTTAGATGCTGTCTTAGTTGGTACAGGTAGTTTTTCTAAGAAGTGATCCCAAGAAGAATAACTACGCACAGAAACAACCATGCAAAGGGGAAATTTTAATAAAGGCTTAATAAGCTGAGGGAAACTGGGCCTCCATCCAGCTTGGGACCTTTTGAGAAACTCTGGAAGTTACAACAGAGCTGCCCAGAACTGCCCCTCCAAAGAGTGGAGAAGTGAGATCACTTATGCACCGACTCCAGTCCAAGGGTTGTTCCCTGGGGTGCTAACTTATGCCACACTTCTGGGTCGTGCCTGTGTGCAGCCAAGCAGAAGCATGTGGAATTCGAAAAGACATAGGGCAGAGAAGCAGATAGGCACAGGCACTGAACTGGGAAGCAATCAGCCTTCAGGTAAACCCAGAAGAGGGCTAAGGGTACAGGTACAGGGTCTGATACAGTAGCCCACCAGCAAACTGATTGTGTGCAAACAAATTGCATATGAAATATTTGAATATTCATTATAAGCAACAAATAATATTTTCTATTTCCTTCAAAATACTTAAGGGCTACAGACATAAATGCTACTGTTTCAGTGTCATGGTAGATTGAAAAACCCTACAAAGGAAAGCTGTGTGTTTCTAATATTCTAGTTACTATTCAGTGATAAATCATTTTCCCCTGGTAAAACATGCATTTGTTCAGACCTGTGAGATTATAAAATTTTTTTTTATTATGATTATGTGTATTTCAACATCTTTGCCTCTCCAGCTTCATAGCCATAGATATTCATTATTGATGCTCATCATAATGTGATTCACATTCATAATAATATCACCAGTGATTTTAGGAGATTTTGAGGCTGCCTTGATTTTTTTAAAGAGGTTAAGTAGAAACTTCACTGATGACTTTTACTTAGTACCTGCTACATGCAGAGTTCCCCACTAGTCTCTATGGACATAAAAACATGGACATAGAATAAGAGGTGTACAATATAATGAAACATTACATACTGCTTAGAGAAGAGAAATCCATGTTTTACAAAAATTAGGTGTATAGCTAGCTGTTTAAAGGATATGGAAATGAAGTCAATCTAAAAATAGAAACTTAAAAGAAGTGAGGGATTTTTTTAAAAGAGATGCAGTCTCGCCCTGTCACCTGGGCTAGAGTGCAGTGGCATAATCATATCTCACTGCAGCCTCAAACTCCTAGTACTCCAAAGTAGCTAGGACTATAGGTACGCACTACCATATCTATTTTTTATTTTTTGACAATAATCATTCTAACTGGGGTGAGATAGTATCTCATTGTGGTTTTGACTTGCATTTCCTTATGATTAGTGATGTTGAACATTTTTCATAATCTTTTTGTGCATTTATATGTCTTCTTTTGGGAAATGCCTATTCAGATTCTTTGCCTATTTTTCAATCAGATTATTAGTTTTTTTGTTGTTGAGTTGTTTGGATTCCCTGTATATGCTAGATGTTAATACTTCATTAGATATATGGTTTGCAAGTATTTTCTACCATTCTAAAGGTTGTCTCTTCACTCTGTTTATTGTTTCCTTTGCTGTGCAGAAGGTTTTCAGTTTGATATAGTCTTAATTGTCTATTTTTGTTTTTATTGTCTGTGCTTTTGAAGCACTATCATAAAATCTTTTCTAGACCAATGTTCTGAAGCAATTCCCCTATGATTTCTTTTATAAGTTTTATAGTTTTGGGTCTCATAGTTAAGTCTTTAATCCTTTTTGAGCTAATTTTTATATATGGTGAGAGAGGGGTTTTATTTTTCTGCATATGGATATCCAGTTTTACCACCACTATTATTGAGAAGAATGTTTTTTTCCCAATATATGTTTTTGGAGCATTTGTTGAAAATCAGTTGGCTGTAAATATGTGGATTTGTTTCTGGGTTCTCTATTCTGTCTCATTGGTCTATGTGTCTGGTTTTATATCAATGCTATGCTATTTTACTTATTACAACTTTGTAGTATATTTTGAAGTCTTTGTTCTTTTTACTCAGTATGGCTTTGGCTGTTCA
This sequence comes from Cheirogaleus medius, assembly GCA_008086735.1. Lineage (NCBI taxonomy): Eukaryota > Metazoa > Chordata > Mammalia > Primates > Cheirogaleidae > Cheirogaleus > Cheirogaleus medius. The sequence goes on from VBSM01000413.1 coordinate 19,150,454, forward strand.
TGGTCTGTTGTGCTTCCATACAAATTTTAGTATTGTTATTTCTATTTCTGTAAAGAATGTACTGGGTATTTTGGTACTGATTGCATTCAATTTGTGGATTGCTTTGGGTAGTGTGGTCATATTAACCATATTAATTCTTGTATTCCATGAGCATAGAATGTCTTTCCATTTTTTGTGTTTTATTTACTTTTTTCATCAGTGTTTTATAGTTTTCAATGTAGAGATCTTTGACCTCCTTGATTAAATTTATTCCTAAATATTTTTTGTAGCTATTGTAAATGGAATTGATTTCTTGATTTCTTCTTCAGTTTGATCATGATTAGCATAAATAAACACTACTGATTTTGTATGTTGATTATAACCTGCAAATTTACTGAATATGTATTTATCAGTTCTAAGACTTTTTTGGTGGAATCATTATATCTTTCTATATATAAGATCATGTCATCTACAAAAAGGGACAATTTGATTTCTTCTTTTCCAGTTTAGATGCTCTTTATTTCTTTCTCTTGCCTATTGCTCTAGCTAGGACTTCCCATACTATGTTGAGCAGAAGTGATGAAAATGGACATCCTTGTCATGTTCGTTTTTTGAGGAAAAGCTGAAAGCATTTTTTTTCTTTGTCATATATGTCCTTTATTATGTTGAGGTATATTCCTTTTATATATAATTTGTTGATAATTTTTATCATGAAAGCATATCAACTTTTATGAAATGCTCTTTCTGCATCTACTGAGAGTATCATATAGCTTTTGTCCTTCATTTTGTTCATATGATGTATCACATTTATGGCTTTGCATGTGTTGAACCATTCTTGCATCATCTGGATAAATCCCACTTGATCATGGTGTATTAACTCTTTGAAGTGCTGTTGCATTTTGTTTCTTAGTATTTTGCTTCTTAGTAATTTGTTAAGTATTTTTGTATCTATTTTCATCAAGGGTATTGGCTTGTGTGTGTGTGTGTGTATTTATTTTTATGTATGTGTGTGTGTCCTTGTCTGGTTTTGATATCAGGGTAATGCTAGACTCATAGGATAAATTAGAAAGAATTCCTTTCTATTCAATTTTTTAAAAATAGTTTGAGAAGACCTAGCATTAGTTCTTCTTTAAAAGTTTGGTAGAATTCAGCAGTAAAGTCTTTTTGCCCTCCTGGGTTTTCCTTTCTTGGAGACATTTTATTACTAATTCAACCTTGTTCTTCATTACTGGCCAGTTTAGATTTGTTATTTGTTTTTGGTTCAATTTTAGTAGGGTATATGTGTTCAGAAATTTATCTATTTCCACTAGCTTTTCCAATTTGTTGCATATAGTTCATATAATAGTTTCTAATAGTCTTTTGTATTACTGTACTATTAGTTGTAATATCTCCTATTTAATTTCTGGTTTTATTTATTTGGGTCTTCTTTTTGTTTTTCTTAGTCTAGCTAATTGTCTGTTGATTTTTAAATCTTTTCCAAAAGCCAACTTTTATTTTTTTTGTATTCTTTTCTGTCTCTTTTGTTTAGTTATACTCTGATCTTTATTATTTATTTCCTTCTACTAATTTTGTGTTTGGTTTATTCTTGCTTCTCTAGTTCCTTGAGATGCGTTGTCAGGTTGTTTATTTGAAATCTTTCTACTTTTTGATGTGTTCATTACTAAAAACTTTCCTCTTAGCACTGCTTTTTCTGTATCCTATAGGTTTTCATATGTTATATTTCTATTTTCAATTATTTCAAGAAATTTTTATTAATATTTCCTTCTTAATTTCTTCACTGACCCATTGCCTGTTCAAGAGCATATTGTTTAATTTACATGTATTTGTATAGTTTCCAACATTCCTCTTTTTATTGATCCTCATTTTATTCCATTATGGTCTGAAAAGATACATGATATGATTTTGATTTTTTTTTTTAATTTTTGAAACTTGTTTTGTGGCCTAACATATGGTCTATCTTGGAGAATGTTCCATGTGCTAATGACAAGGATGTGTACTCTGCAGCTATTGCATGAAATGTTTTGTACATGTCAGTTAGGTCCATTGGTCTGTAGTGCAGGTAAATCTGATGTTTCTTAGTTGATTTCCTGTCTTGATGATCTGTCCAATGCTCAAAGAGGGATGTTGAAGCCCCCAAAATTATTGTATGGAGGTCTATCTCTCTCTTTAGCTTTAATAATATTTGCTTTATATATGAGTGCTCCAATGTTGGGTACATGTATATTTACAATTGTTATATCTTCTTGCTCTATTGATCCCTTTATCATTATATAATGATCTCTGTCTTTTGTATGTTTTTTAATTAAAGTCTATTTTGTTTGATACAAGCATAGTTATTCCTTCACACTTTTGGTTTCCATTTGTGTGGAATATCTTTTTCTGTACTTTCATTTTCAGTCTATCTGTAAAGATTTTTTTTTTTTTTGATGAGCCACGTATAGTAATATAGTAGGGTCTTTTTTTTTTTTAATCCATTAAGCCAGTCTATACCTTCTAATTGGGGAATTAAACCGTTTACATTTAAGGTTGTTATTGATCCATGAAGACTCACTCTGTCATTTAGTTAATTGTTTTCTGGGGTTTTTGCATATCCTTTGTTCCTTTCTTACTCTCTTATTCTTTACCTTTGTGGTTTGGTGGTTTTCTGTAGTGATAATAAGAATCCTTTCTCTTTCTCATTTCTGTAGCTACTCTGCCAGTGACTTTTATATTTTCATATGTTGTCATGATGGCAAATACTGTCTTTTTGCTTCCAGATGTAGAACTCCCTTAAGTATTTCTTATACAGCCAGTCTAGTAGTGATGATTTATCTCCATTATTGATTATTAGAAAGATTTTATTTCTCCTTTATTTCTGAAGGATATATTTGCTGGATATATATTCTTTGCTACAATTTTTTTCCTTTCATCACTTTGAGTATGTCATCCCATTCTTTCCTGGCCCATAAGGTTTCTGCTGAGAATTATGCTGTTAGTTTGATGGAGATTTCACTATATGTGACTTGACACTTTTCTCTTGCTGCTTTTATTAATAGAATTCTCTCTTTCTTTTTTTTTTTTTTTTTTTTTTTTTTTTTTTTTTTTTTTTTTTTTAGAGACGGGGTCTCGCTCTTGGTCAGGCTGGTTTCGAACTCCTGACCTTGAGCTATCCACCCGCCTCGACCTCCCAGAGTGCTAGGATTACAGGCGTGAGCCACCGCGCCCGGCCTAGAATTCTCTCTTTGGTGTAATGATCACTTCTTCCAATTTTATGGAGTAGCTTTTGTAAGGAAAAGATTTTGTAGATTTTTGTAAAGAAAGACAATTTTCTGTAGTTGTAGATGTAGATCTATAGTGTCAGTTGGGTAGGATTCTTTGGTTTTATTTTCTTATACTATTTCTTTGGCTGTAATCAATGTCATCAGTGTCTTGAAATTCCTCAGTGACCCAGGCTATGGTTTTTCATGGGGGCTGTGTGGCAGTTTTTTGGTGGTCAATGATGCCAGGTGGGCTGATCCTCTGGCCACTGGGCCACACATATGAGCACCATTGTTGCTGGCAGCAGACATTTTTGGTGGCAGCATTGTGCCCCAAGCAAGCCAGTTCTCGAGTTCCTTGATAGCACGCATATGGACATGCAGTGGCCTTGCCACTGGAGGGGGCAGAATGGCTAGATTGGTGGTGGCCCCCAACAGGTGACTTTCAGGTTCTAAGGATCTCACACTTTGGTTTCCTATATCCTGGGGAAGCTTCCCTGATTCACTGGACAGCCTATTTTCCAGGGTATAGGAGCTCTGTGTGCTAATGTGACAGTAATACAGCTACACTGCTAGGTCCAGCTGGTGTGGTGAGGCTACAGCCTTCTAGGTGGATATGGGGTAATGTCAGTGAAGCCCCCAGGGATGAGGAGATGCAAGTACTATTGGGCCCCAGGTCAAGATGTATTCTGGAGCTGATTCTGCTTTCAAAATGTTGCCATGTTGCAGCAGTTTGGGTCCCAGGAGGTGGAGAGGACCCAGTGTGGATTTCCTCTTTGGGACAGTGCAGTCATATGGACTCCAGGAAGCTCCCTATACTAGGCTCAGGGCCTTGAAGGCTGAGGGACTCTCCACTAGCCAGGATTGCAGGCATCTGTGGTGGGAATGTGGACTGCTAGGAATCTCTCACTTACCTTTTCTCCACAGTGAGAAGTCCCTCTTGGCTCTGAGCCAGTCCAAGCCAGCTACTTTAAGTACCTCTCTATACTGCCAGCTCAAGAAATAAGTTTTGATACAGATGTTAAAGATTATTGAAAACGGACTGGTGATCAAAGATGATGTACAAACATTTAAAAATACACACAGTATTCCTAGGCTGATAAAAAACAGACGGAGAAGAGTTTAATCAGAAGTGTGCAGATATCTACCAGTCTACTGGAGCAAGTGGAGAGTGCCATCCTTCTCTTAGCACACTGTTTACTCTACCCAGAATATTTTTATCTCTTTCGTTGTAACTCCTATTTGCCTTTTAGTGTTAGCTAAAGTGTCTCCTCCTGTTTCCTATGACTGGTGTAACAGGTTACCACAAATTTGTTGACTTAAAACAACACAGATTTATTATCTTATGGTTCTAAAGACCAGAAGCCAAACATGGATCCCACTGGGCTAAAATCGAGGTGTCAGCAGGGCTGCACTTCTTCTGGAGGCTCTAGGAGAGAGCCCATTTTCTAGACTTTTCCAGTTTCTACAGGCCACCTGCCTTCCTTGGCTCAGGAACCCCTATTTTTACCTTCAAAGCCACCAGTGTAACATCTTCCCTCCTTTCTTACCTCTACTCTTCTTCATCTTCTCGCTCTGACCCTAACTCTACTGTCTCCCTCTTATAAGGATATTCATGATAACATTGGGTCTACCAGGATAATTCAGGATAATCTCCCCATCTCAAGATTCTTAACTTAATCCCAACTATAAAGTCCCTTTTGCCATGTAAGAAAACATATTCACAATTTCCAAAGATTAGGATGTGGATATCTTTGGTGGACCATTATTCGGCCTAATACACCTTATCTTCAAATTTTTCCTGACTTCTTGAGTTGAGTAGGATTATTTTCTCCTTCTCTGGATCCCATTAATCATCAATAAGTATCTCTAATATAGGAATTTTTAGAATGAATTTGAAATTTGGAGTAATCTTTCTACTTAACTGTAATTCTCTTGGTGGCAAAATTGTGTATTTTATCTATATAGTCAGACAGGCCGGAATCTGGACTCAGGACTTCTTTGGTTTCCTCCCATGCAGTGGAGAAGCTGTGTTTCTGGTGGACAAGAGAACAGATGGTAAAGCCAGATTCCTGGTCCAAATCTCTGCTCTGTCACCTATTAGTAAGAAGCATCTCCAATCTCTTTGTTCCCTCAGCTTCAACAGGAAAATAATTATAGTATTTACCACATACATTTATTTTATTAATAAATAAATATATTAAAATGGCTTAGAACAGTAACTAGCATATAATATTCACTCAAAACTGCTAGTTATTATCATTTCCCACTTCTAAGATCATTGTAAAAATTAAAGAGACAGTAGATAAAGCCATAGCACTAGGCCTGGTATGCAGTAAATAATCCCTACACTTTCACTTTTGATTTATCATCATCATCATCATCATCATCTATATTAAATACAAAAGTTAAAGTCAAATACACTGAAGAAAATGGATTTCAAAGGTAGGGATTTACTGAAATGTACTCAACTTTGTGTTAATCATCTGAATTATTTCAGGTTTTCTTATTCTCAGGCTCAGTATGGTTACAGGGTTAAAAGATACAAAGGGTCAAAAGTATAGCAATGGATAGGTTTTATTAGTCTCAACAATGAAATAATAATAGCAATAACTAAAGGCCTTTAAATATTAAACAGTGTTTTCAAATATATTATCTCATGGTGACTTGATGTTAGCTACAAGCAGTATCTAACAATCTAATGGCTATTCGATTATTTAGGCTTCCCAAATTATTATCAGCCTTGTCACATAATAGTACTTCAGTCCTTTATATCACAGGATCTTCAAATGTTACTCACTTGTTTCCCAAGCAAATCGAGCTATTCCACTCAAATGATTACAGTAAATAGAATAGAAACTTGTGGAATCATCTTCCTCTCTCACAAATGAAGTAACAGCAAAATAGTACAGCACCTCAGCTGTCCCAAGTTCCTCAAATAAGTTTTACTTTTGCAAAACGAACCCTCCAACTTCCTATATTCTGTGTACTGCGTTATGAGCAACATGACCGGCAGCCACGTTTGTTGTAATTTTTTAAATATGTGGAAAAAAAGCAAGATATCAACCATGTATTATCTTAACCAAGATGCCAAATTATCTAACTTGTTTCTCCAGGCAAGCAGCCCAACAACAGGGACAGCTCCCAGGAGCCAATCAAGGTTGTCTGTCTGTCCATCCACTCAGGACATCTGCAGGTAAGTGCTGAGCAAATTATCTTATTCAATATTTTCTGGATCGGTATTTTGTAGTTTTGTTTTTTATTCTGAGAATGTGTGGCTCATGCTTCTGCCTTACATTGTCCATGGACAATTTATACTGGCTTAATTTTTTTTCATTTAGTTCATTTTCTTCAGTTGAACTTTATTTATCAACTTCTGGTCCTTGCTGTCATTTTCATCATTCTCTCTCTCTCTCTGTTTCTCCATGGCTTTCCTCTCCATTCCCATTTCCCATCCTTTGCCTGCTGCTTTGTCTAGATCTGCCATCTTGCATGACATGTCAGAAGAGGCATTTGAGTATTACACCCCTGTCATGGTGCTGAGCCCTGCTAGGAAGGAGTCTGGTAAAAAAACAGTAAAACAGAGACCTAGAAGGAGGAGAAGGGCCTCTGAGAGATATGAGCATGAAGAAGATCAAAGAAAAGGGAGAAGAAATGATTTTCACCTCCAAATCTCAAGCCCCAGATGGAGAGAGCTTTCTACAGATTCTTCAGATTCATCTTCCACAGATGAGAGTCACTGGGTTCAGGCAAAAAGAAGAGCCCAGGTTAAATTCAGACTGTCAAGAAGAAGAAGGAGAAATAATAATAAGCCATGTGAAAACTTAGATGGGTCTTCTACTCCTAATGGAATCGAGCTTGTTGAATTGGGATCCAAAGGTAAAAATCAACAAGAGATGATGGAATGCGAGAGTTGCTCTTTAAATCTCTGCAGAGGAAAAGGCACAAGGTACCAAGAATGCAGCCCTTCCCAGACTAGAGGATCCTTTGAGATTAAGAGATTGCCAAGGAACCAAGAGACTAGCCAAGGTAGATACCACCACAGAGATTCTCAGCTCTTGCAAAGTCTTAAGCAAACTGAAATAATAAAGAAGAGAGTTTCAGAAACAGATTCCAGCACTGAAATGCTGGCAATTAAAGAAAGCAACAAGTACATGGAAGATGCAGGGCTCCCGGTGAATGACCCTGTTCAGAAGGCTCCTGCCACCTGCGATGATGATGGGTCTGATAATTTAGAAACATGCAGGTCAGTCACTACAGAGGAAGGCTTGATGTCATCTAACTAGGTTTCTTCTTGCTATAAGTTAGGTATATGTTTGATACCCACCCTCAAAACTTATCATTTATTTATACTGTTACTTTTCTGATTGGATATAAGGTGATAAAAGGAGAAAAGGTGAGTATGAGAAGAATGATGCAGAAGTATCTATGGGTTTGAAATCTGTTGTAGAATAGAATAAGATTTCTCTTTCCCTTCCTTTTAATTGAATAATGATTTATACTGGGAAAGGGAATGACTAACCAGTTGAGTATTGTACCCATTCCATGTAAGACAGTAATAGTGGAAACATTAAAAGTGAGAACATGTGAAATCTTCAATGCAAATTTGGTGAACTGCTAGCACCCTGACAGAAAGATATTCAAGACTTGGGTTCTTTAAGGTCAGATTTTTCTATCAGAAAATAACTCTAAAGTTGGCTTTAATTTGTTCTCCAGTAGTTTGAGTCAGCAGGGTAATTCAAGACTGAAAGAATACAGAAACAGGTCATGAACATATTGGTGGGATTGTTGGCATCTTAAAGGAAAGGGACCACATTAAATTTAATGAGAATCATATATTAAAATCTTTCAACATGTGAATATTTCATAGCTATGAGAATACTTTCTTGCACTTTTTACCCAACAGCATACATTTTCAAAACAACTTAATGTTAAAAAAGAATTACAGGAAAATCCATGCTAATATGCATAAATGAGACAATTTTAAATGAAACAAATATTTTTAAATTTTCATATTGTACCCAATAACTTAAGCTGTTTGGGAGCAAGTGAAGATTTTCATTGCTCAATGTTTGGTGGTTTTGGTTTGCTTTTATAAAAGTGGAAGTTACTTTAGAAAACATGTATGCATGTTTCCTGTGAATTATATGACCCAGAGAAGGCTACCCATGTCCATTCAGGGCAGAAGCAAAAGAAAAATTAAGCTCTGGGTGTTAATAATATTAGAATTATTTGTTTCTCTGAAAGTCTTTTAGGATAGTCATTCATAAAATGCTCATTAATTTATGCACTCAAGCATCTATTATGCACTGGACTTTATTCTAAGCAGTGAAAATATTGTAGTGCATAGGATTTGTATAGTCTCTGACATCTTAGAGCTTATAGTCTAATGAGTAACACAGACACAAAACAAATTAATTGATAATATATGATTGAAATCATGACAAGGAATATGAAAGCAAATAACATGGGAGATCAGAGAAGAACCCTAATGAGGAAGTGACAAGCAGACTGAGGCTCAAAGGATGACAAGAATTGATCAGGAAAGAAGCAGGGAAGACCATCTAGGCAGAGTCTGCTACTAGCAGGAAGCAGGAGGAGGGAGGAAACATGGCAGTCCAGGAAATGAAAGCTTGCTCCTGCGGCCAGAGTGTGGTGAGTGGGGGGCGGGGTGGTAGCCACAGGATGAAGAGGGGGAGAGGGCTACACTATACAGGGCCATGTAAAACATGCTAAGGGATCTAAGGGGTATTTAAAAGGAAGTGACGCCGTTTGATTTGCATCTTAATGTAAGCTTCTTATAATCTTTAGAATGTGATTTATATGTCTCTTTGCTGAAGAGTTGGGGGATGGGCTAAAACACTACTTCTGGTCTGGACTAAGAACTCTGCACTTGAAACCATCTGTTGTCATTTCCCAAATCTAACTTTCAACATGATTTAATGAAAGGCAGGCAAAGAAGCTAGCTGTAGGCTTAATGGCAATTGGAGAAAAAAGTAATGCTGGTAATTAAAGTCATAGTGACTGGTTCTCTTAAAAGCACTACTCTGGAGAAACATTTTCAAAGACAGGAGATTTAACTTAGACTTCTATTAATGAAAGTGAGATCGATGGGCCTACAGGTATTACTTTCTGCTGTGGGTTATCATCTAAACATACCAAGTAAGCGAAGGCTAGGAGCAGCATGTTATATTAGATGCCGAGGACAAAAGGCAGCAAAACACTTGATTCTTCCCTTAAGTGGCCTATTATCTAAGTGAGAGAGATTGAATATACACCTGAAATGACAAAAGTCTAAGATAATACAGGGTGGATGTAAGGAAAGAAATACTGAGAGAGTCAAAGAAAGAAAAATTGCTGAGATAGGGAATGATCCAGAAACCCCTTAAGGAGAGGTGGGACTGGGCTGAGAAAAGGAGAGTTTAGATTATCAGAGATGCATGGATGGATTCCAGACACTCAAGGCAGGGGAAATATTATTATCCCAAGCAGGGATGAGGACACTGTGCATTTAAGAATTTTACGTGGGTTGGAAGGTTTGCATAAATTGATAACAAATATTGTTTTAAGAAAATACATTTTGAAGAAAACACGCATGCCATTCCATTTGTTTATTCTGTAAATTCATGTTTTCAAACTGCCTCAGTGGACCTCTTGAGCTCCAAGGAGGCTGCCGTGAAAGCTGAGGCAGGTCAAGGGGATTGTGCTCTCGTAGACCATCTGCAAGCAGAGAATCTTCATGATTCTCTCTCTTACACAGCAGCCTTCTACATAATATTCCTTTCAGGAAAAAAAAACAAACGTTATGCTGCAAAATATAATACAGAAAAGCCTCTGCTAAATGAAATAGGCTTGATGAAGAGTCACATATACAGGGTAGTCACCAGTAGCCCTGAGGGTATACTGAGAAAGGAACCTAGATTTAGGAGGCGTTGTGGGTGGAGTATCCTACTGTGAGTAGGATACTAGGATACCAAGAAGATACTGGGCAATGAAAGGGAAGAACAAATGGAAAATTGGCACTCCACCAGGTGAACAGGGACAATCTTAGTGCTTGGACTTGGTGAGAGCATAAGACAGAGTGATGAATAACCCCAAATCTTGGAGCCAGGGACAGCAGGAAGCATGGGCATTAATGAACAAAGTCAGGAGAGATCAGAGGCAAGTTGATTTGGGAAAGACATAATGAGTTCAATTATAAGCAGGCTATTTGTGGTTACAATGACATTGCAGGGTCACTCTCCAACAGATAGTATGAGGCATGCTACTGAAATGCAGGAGAGCAGTCAGAGCTGGGTGTGTATAATTTTTCAATCATTAGTGAACTATACACAGCCTGACACTAAACAGTGGCACATGTGCAATTCTTGTTAACACAATGGATTAGCATAGGGCAAAAGCACGAACTAATAGATTAAACATGAAAAATCCTCTCAAGGCCAGGGAGGACATAGAGATTTGAGAATCGTTCTCAAGGAGGTGACAGTGAAGCCCAGAAAGTGAATTAAATCTCTATGAGAGATCATATATATGTAGGAGAAAAGCCCCAAAAGGATACAGCCTGAGCACCAGGGTCCACTATGTAGGGAGGAAGATGAGCCCTGAGAAAAGCAGCAATTCCTATGAACTTGCACTCGGCTGCTTCAAACATGCACAGGCGGAGCCAGTCTCAGCCGCAACCACAAAGCGGAAGCAGCTCCCGAGCCCTTCCTCCTTTTCTGTTCCTGGCATTCAGTGCCCACATAGACACTCTACCCTCTTTCCCACCCTCATTGCAGCCTTATTCAGACAAAGTGTCTCTATTCACCAATTATAATTTAGAGGAAACTTAAATCAGCATACTATTATACTCGCAGTTTTGTACAGTGGGAAAGTCTTTGCCTTTTTTATAGAAGAATTACATTTCAAAAAAGAGCATGAATCAGATTATGTTAGCCCATGACTGAAACTTCTCAATGGCCTCTAGGTTGCCATCAGTGGAAAATGCAAAATCTTTAACATTTACAAGTGCATGCATGATCTCACTATCAGATCTGCCTCTCTACCTTCAACTCCCACCATTAACCATGACCTACCCCTGCTGGTCTCTTTCCAATTTCCTGAAGTGCCCAGGCCTTTCCCTCTCAGGGCCTACAATGGCTTCACATTACCCCTCAGTCCTTCACCAGACTAATTCTTAGTCATGCTTTCTTGATTTAAATGTTATTTCTTTAGGAACATCTTCCTGACCTCCTAACCAACACTCAGGCCCTCTGGCAGTCACTTCCATAGCATAATTTTTAATTGCTAAAATATTATATTATGAATTATTGTGGTTAACTGTAAAATGTGTTCACTGCTATATCCAAAGTATGTAGAACAATGCCTGGCAGATAGCACATGCTCAGCACATAGTTTTTGAATGAATAGCTTAAGGGAAAATGTACTTTTCTAAGGGAATAATTTGTACTATGTGAAATCACAGCACTAGGTGTTGGATTGCCTCACCTGCTCTAGAAACAACATGGAAATACTCTATAGTCCTAAACCTTTAGTGGACACCAGCAGGAACTGGAGTAATTGTTCCAACGCAGGTCACAGGACTCATCCCTACAGTTTCTGATTCCCTTACTCTGGGGTTGGGCCCATGAATTTCTAAAATGTTCCCAGGTGATACTGATGCTTGTGATGCAGGGACCACACTTTAAGAACCACTGTTCTATGCTACCAATTCTCCTCATGCATTAGCTGGGTAGAGAAAGGAGAAAAAAGAATTGAAAGATTAGTTTGGGAAGTCAACTATGGATGTCCATAATTTCCTATCATATTCTCTGGAATGCTGACACAAAGCATAACTAGATTACTTTCCTGTACTGCACACTGTCATACCAGTACAAGGGCTCATGTCATTAAAACTATAGGCTGACAAAGTCCCACCTCTACCAGGAACTCAGATGTCACAGTTTGACTGTGGCTGCCATTCAAACCCACTTCCTCATCCCAACTGTCCCCGTTTCTATCATGAGTCCACATATTTCCTGAATTTTCAGTTTTGACTCTTGTTCCTTCTACATTGGATGTGTGTAGTCTCCAACAAAGCATTGTCATTTCTTCCTCCAGGTATTTGTTTCTGAACTGTGCCTTCTTTCTCATTCCTATTATTCCATTCTGGTCCTTCTCTACACTTTCCATCTCTCCTTACTCACACCCCTCAGCCTACTACCTGTTTTTTTCAGGACTTTCCCACCTGGTTAAAATTGACAAAAACCAATTCAAATGAGCTTAAGCAAGAAAGAAATATATTAACCACAGAAATAGTAAAATCAGTTATACATATGGTTTCAGGGACTCCAGAAACTCAAACAATGTGGTTCTCTCACTGTCTCCATCTCTGTGTGTTGTCATTGTCTCCAACTGCAGATTTTCTTATACATAAAAGAGGGAAAAGATAATGTGGACACAAGTAGCTTCAGGCTTACATTTTATCAGCAGTGGCCTAACAAAAGGAGAAATGTTCTTTTCAAGCACTTATACATGAAATCCCAGGGAAGGAATATAATAAGCCTGCCCTGAGTCATATACCCATCTCTGAGTCAATCACTGTCACCAGGGACATAGAGCCCTATGCTTGGACCAAGTCCTTGGGTAAGAAGGGTGTATTTAAAATGCAGCTATCAGCAACCCCTTCAGATTCTTATGAATTGGAGAAAGGACATTTCAATAGCAAAAAGAACAGTATCAATATGAGAAAAAATGAAAAAAAAATTATGGCCAGGACAAAAAAAAAAA